>CM056376.1:48438321-48443321 GCA_029718625.1 Synaphobranchus kaupii
CTTGGGGCCAACGCACACACACAAAAGCGTGCACATGCAAATACGCACAGTAGAATATAATAATTTTTTGCACAATACTGTTAACAGTCTGCATGACTGTAATTCACATTTTTATGTATTCACAATTTCAGCTGTGTATTCAGATGTGTGAGACTCACGGGTAATTGGTCTATATATGCTTCCTATGGTGTGTCTGACTTAACAGGAAACGGCCAAATGCGAAAGATTTTGAGCCGGATGCCTGTCTGCCGGAGGCTGCCTTCAGCTGTGTGTTTGATGACATGCGCAATTAAATTGTTTTCTTTAATGTAGAAATTTCCCATCTAAATAGTCCCCTTGCTCCAGGCTTTTCAATAGAGCAAAAGTTTCTCGGTTTAAATTACATTTACAATACTCTGCCTTTCTAGGAATATATCTCTATTTATGAGTCAGCAACCCATTTGACAAGTAATTCACGTCCATGTTGGAGAAATAAAGTAGAAAAAAGTAACGTATTCACTGGAATTAATATTTCAATCCATGCTACATCAATTTTCTACACTGTGTGTATATGAACTGAGACAATTGCATTACGCTCACCGCAGGTTAAAGGTGGTTTAGAGCTTATTTGCATTACCAAAAAAAAAACAAGATCTAAAGTATAGTCCTCATAAACTTTTTTTTTTAATATTTCATTTCATTTTGGAATGTATTTTATCACCTGTCAGTGATGCCCCGCAGTATGTCCTGTTAAATTGGATCTGTAAGCCGTTCATAAAGTTTAATAAATCTTCTGCAGTTCTCCCCAGAGAAATAATATTAAAAACCTTCCAACGCGGTGCCGAACCTTCGACGCGGCTCGCGGGAATTAGATCACCATAATCAGGTTGTAATGAAAGCCCTGTCGCTGTTATTTCCCTCTCATAATCTCTCTCTCTTTATGAAAAAAAGAAAGGAAAAAAAACCACAGGGACCATGTCTTTGGTTCATCTGCCGCTTTAATTGGAAGATGGCTTCATTTTACCCAGATCCCCACAGGGATAATAACTCAGCGCGGTGTTTAAACATGGGGGCTCGTCTGCTGGTATTTCTCGTTTAGTAGAGCATGGCTTTTTAAGTGCTCCGGCAAAGCTGCGTGAATGCCAAGACGCCCTGATTGGCAGCCCGTCGCCACGGCAGCATTTGCATGGCATTTGCTCGGCGGCTGTCGTCGTCGGCACGAGCAAACAGGACGGAACCCCCTCGCGCTCCAGTCCGGCGTAATCAAAGGCCACCGCGAGCCCCGAGACGGAGCTGGGGACGGGCGGGGTGCGGGGGCAGGACGGGGGCGCGGTGCGAGGATAGGAAATGGTAATGCTGATTATTGCGCCGGTATTTGAGTGACGACGGGGCACTTAATAACCTGGCAGAGTGCAGGGGCTCAGTCCCTCCCTCCAGACCGGTCCGTGTAGACTATGACCCCGTGATCTAAAGTGACAGATCCTGCTCTGTTTTTGGCTATTTTATGCTATTGCGGTAGCAGTGGTTCTGCACGGAATTCGGCTGCCGTTTTATAAAAGGTTGCGATCTACAGGCAAGGCCTCACTGACTGAATAGGAAGGATAGTACTTCTCTCATGTAGCCTACATCGATATGCAATAACCCTTACGTGCCTTTTATACCGACTTCTTCTTCAAAATCTTTTACTTTTCAAACGTTGGCCCATCTTAAAGCCCATTAAAGAATGGAATTAATTTATGAATAGCTACTTGAACATGGATAAATGACAGGCAACACAAGCAAAACGCAAATGTATTCCATGAACAAATGGAAATGTTTTCAATTGCATCATTAATAACATATATATATATATATGGTCTAAAAAAAGTTTTTCAGTGAGGAGCAGTTCCATAGAAGCTTCCCCAGTGTGTTTCATTGTGTCTGTAAATTTGACATTCAAAGCTTATTAAGTTTAGTATCAGTTGGGCAGTGAAGTGCGTATTCCAGAGCTATTGTGCATTGTCTGATATAGCAGCTATGCGTCAGAAGCCTATGTGAGGGGTATTGTGGTTGCATCGTAAGGCAGACATAAACGCTGGCTGTGAGATTTGATATATTAGAAATAAATGTGATTGTCCCAGTAATCTGATTTTATTATAGTGGGTCTCCCAGAGGTAAACTCTTAGCGGTAGCGCTAGGCCCTAATTTTATTAAAGGAACACATAGGATCGTGTTTGTGTTTTTATATCAGTCTTTACTTTGTTCTGTTATTATTCCAAATTTATATCTCCGACCGCTGGCGTGTTTTTACTGCCTTTGTCATTCAGATGTCTGTGCGTTTCATCATCTTATTGCTTTCTATATTTCATATGCGATGTGTAAGCATCTTATTATTTATTATTATTGATTTATTTGGCAGGTACCATGACTTACAGAGCACGATACAAATAGCAAATAAGCTCAATGATACCTGTGACATGCAGCGACCAAAATGGCACCTTACCTTATCCAATAATAAAACAAATTCCCTAAGTGTAACTCCAATATAAATTATAGTCATGACGTGATGAGTCCTAAAAAGACAACATGCAGCTGCGTTTTGTATCTTGGTCTAAGTGAATATTACGAGCAGATGAGGAGGGTGAAATAAAGTTTAAAATATATATTTTTTTGTCATGGTGTGACAGTCAGAATGTTGTGGAACTGTACATTTTTTAAGCCAGCTCAATGCAAATGAATTAAGACGATTATAAGATATCCCATGACGGCCACAGAAAAACACGACCGAATATCTCAAACACATATTTTTTTATCTTGTATGTTTTGAGGTTTTTTTTCCCTTGAGTAAAGTAGTCTTATTTTTATCTGGTAAAAATGACAGAAACGTTAAGCTCAGTATATCACACTGTCTAGGCACATTAATATAATACAATACAGCAATAATGCAATGCAGTCAATGGGAAATACCCTATTGAATTGTCTTTATGCACTGCAATACGCGGGACAATATTCTCAATTGTAAAAATGTTAATGTTTTCAGGACCAGATTTGCTAGATTAAAAAAAAAAATTGCACAAATTTAAACCCTCCATTGTGATGAGTCAGTGAGAGCTTTTACACTCTTTATCATATAACCATAGAGGGGATTTTGAGATGGATTTAGACCGAGATGTAAAGCCTGCTGCGAGGAAGAAATCCACGCAATTCCGGCTAATTTTCCTAAATGATGGAGAATCTCCTTTTAATCTCATCTCTGTGGCTGGAGCGTTTTAAAATTCCGCTTCCCATCTCTGGAGCAGCTATAGAGGAAAAAAAACCTTCAGAAGACAGAGCTCCTGGCTTTGATGTTACTTCATTATATTGAGATCCAAATGGATCAAACACGTATCATTTTAAAAGCCTTTGCCGTCAAATGGAAACATGTCAACTGTTTCATCGGCATACATTTCAGGGCAGATTTGGGCGCCCTCCTCTGATCTAGTGGGGGGGGGGGGGGGGGGGGGGGGGTTGAAAGCCTGTAAGGGAAGGGATTGAGAATGTGGGGTGATAAAGGTGAGGTGTGGGTGCATTTAATGGATAAGTCACAATGTGTTCCCTGCACCATCATACCTTTATACAAACCCAGGGATTTATCACTCACTCAGGGAGAGTTGGGGGGGGGGGGGGGGGCGGGGGGTGACTAATCTGGACAGTGACCATGTGGAGTGGCCTGTCAGTATGTGTATGAATCTATGAATCTTTGATTTTAGATTTAAATCTAGTTTGTTACAATACTGATTGGTTTTTTTTTCAGAAGTGTCCTTCAATTAAACACAGCGTGTGTACATCCTGCAGAGAGAAAGACAAACTGCCTATAACACAAAGACAAACACTGAGAAAAATAAGATATAAGTTGTATAACGCGCCAGCGTGCAACCACCTGCCCAATGGGCCCCATCCCGTCTGCAGTCCTCCAGTCTATATCTCGTGAGGTCCTTCCATATCTTTCCTCCATTTTCAACACCTCCTTAACCTGTGGCTATGTTCCTGCTGTTTTCAAAACTGCCCGTGTTACCCCACTCCTTAAAAAACCTAGCTTAGACCCCTCTGATGTTAGAAACTATCGTCCTGTGTCTCTCCTGCCCTTCCTGTCCAAAGCTCTTGAATGAGCTGCCCTTAACCAACTGTCAGTTTTTCTCCACCAGAACAACCTGCTCGACCCCCTGCTTCAGAACCGGGCATTCCACTGAAACTGCGCTCCTGGCTGTGACCGAGGCACTCGCCACTGCCAGAGCCTCCTCCCTCTCCTCTGTCCTGATTCTCCTTGACCTGTTTGCAGCGTTTGACACGGTCAACCACAAACTCCTGATCTCCACACTGGCTGAGATGGGCATCTCTGGAACTGCCCTCTCTTGGTTTACATCCTATCTCACAGATAGATCCTACCAAGTCTCTTGGAAGGGCTCTGTCTCTGCACCTCATCCACTTCTTACAGGAGTCCCGCAGGGATCTGTACTGGGTCCTCTGCTGTTCTCCATTTATACTAAGTCTCTTGGTTTGGTCATTAATTCACATGGCTTCTCTTAGCATAGTTATGCTGATGACACTCAACTCTTCCTCTCTTTCCCTCCCTCTACCCCACAGGTAAAGGAAAGGATATCTGCTTGCCTGGCTGACATCTCTGAGTGGATGTCTAGCCATCACCTGAAGCTCAACCTCGACAAGACCGAGCTGCTCTTCATGCCATACAAGACCTCCCCGCTCCTAGACCTGTCCATCACTGTCGACGGAACCGTGGTGACCGCCTCCCGCTCTGCAAGGAACCTGGGGGTGGTCCTGGACAATCAGTTGTACTTCAAAGAACACATCAGGGCAACGGCACGGTCCTGCAGGTTCCTCCTGTACAACATCAGGAGAATTCGGCCGTACCTGACCACTTACTCCGCCCAGCTTCTTGTCCAGACCATGGTCACCTCACGTCTGGACTACTGCAACTCCCTTCTCGCAAGCCTACCAGCCTGCGCCATTCTGCCCCTACAACTGGTCCAGAATGCGGCTGCTCG
>CM056376.1:48445821-48465821 GCA_029718625.1 Synaphobranchus kaupii
TCAATGAGGTCTGTCCACAGCACTAGCTTCACGCTAATTTTCCCCCTCAGTGCATTCTGGGAATAGGTTCTGGACTGTTTATGAACCAGACATATTGACCTCGTTTACAGCTCGCTGTTTAAATCCTGAATTTTTCCACCCACAATCCTCTTTGGCATTCTGGGGGTGCTTGCAGCTCAGTGAGACTGAACTCAGAGTCGCACACTTCACTGAACACCATTACGCCTCCCCCCCACTCTAAACCCCCACACCCCCATACCCCCACTCATCTGCACCAAGGGCTACTCTCAAGCTGTCAGCATCTCCTCTCTTCTCTCTCCTCTTTTCATCCCTCTCTTTCACTCTCTCTTCTATCTCTCCTCCCTTCTTTCCTCCCCACCCCTCTGTTCCTCCTCTTCCTTTTCCTCTTCCAATTGCACTTTCTCTCCTCTCTGGGCTGTGTTAGAGCAAAGAGCGCCACTGATTATGTGGAAGGTTCCAATAAATCAAGCTGTCAGCCTCTCTTCTCTCCTCTTTCCTCATCCCCCTCTCTTCTCCTGCCATTTCCCTCCCTCTCTCTCTCCCCCTCTCTCTGCAAATGGATATTTATTTGTTGCCCTCTTTTCCAGGAGGTTAACACACACCCCTTCCATCACAAGATGAACTTTGACCCCTGCAGCTGATTGTGGGAAGCAGGGGGGCGAGTCTTTCACAGACCCCTCCCGCTCTCTGCTGTAATTAGAAGCCTGCCTTTAACTACACAACACAGAGATTCCCGCCATTAATGATGACATCACAACACAGAGAGATATCTACTGCGCCCTGTCTCCTGCGTACAGTGCACTGGCAGAAGTGTGCTGTTTAATGTGCACTGTTTAGCACGCGATGTGCAGTACGCAAAAAATATCCGCCTTACAACCGTACTGTGGAAGTGTTGTAAGACGTCCCACCCTTGCGCGGCCATGTCACGTGTTGTATTTGAAAGAAAACGTTATCAAGGCTGCGCCTCATTTTTTCAAAACGAAGCCTCATGTCATATTTATGCGACCAAAATGTTTGTGTACTTCTTGAAAAGTGTACTCCAGAATATACTCAGCGAAACCCCGGAAGTAAGTGTATCATATGGGGGTTTAAAGTATACTATATTTAACGAAAATATCGCCTACTTAATGACTTTTTTGTCCTGTCTACTCAACAAGCTTACCTAATCGTATGGAAGGGTGCTGATTCGGACACAGCCATCCTCATTTGCGATTAATGATAACAACACTACACAAACCAGAGACACTCGCCATTATTGATGACATCACTACACAACCCATCACAACCAAGTTCTGCACTGCACAATCTGCAGTGGAATGGGACAGAGGTTTTGGGCCACATAAAGCATACTCTAAAAACTCAGTCCCAATTCTGTATTTCAGCACATCTGAAGACATTACATTATATTACATTACAGGCATTTAGCAGACGCTCTTATCCAGAGCGACTTACACAAACTTTTAGCATTTCTTTTACATGTATTATCCAATTATACAGCTGGATATATACTGAAGCAATTCAGGTTAAGTACCTTGCTCAAGGGTACAACGGCAGTGTCCTACCTGGGAATCGAACCTGCAACCTTTCAGTTACAAGGCTAGTTCCTTAACCATTATACTACACTGCCGCCATTATACTACAAAGCTCTAATTTCAGCAGACAATATACCATACATTACAATGCAAGCTGTCAGAACAATCAGACATTTTATCAGGTTGCATTTCCCAATACTTTTTTAAAATCAAAATCGCCTTCTAAACAATTGACTATCCTAACGCAAAGTAGCACACACATTTATATGTATTATGTATGCTAAAATGTTAAATCTATATGGAACCCAGCCAGTTAATTGATAGGCTGTGCTGTGGCTCCATGAAAAGGTTTTAGTTTCCTTTTGAACCGTGTGGTGTGTTTCTCAGCTTCTATATGATGATGTTTCCCTGACTCTCTGTGCTTCGCAATTTCACTGTAAAGTGGCCTTTTTTTCATTATAGAACAAAATAGCTTATTATTCCACCAAATAAAGAAAAAATGTCCAGAAATGAAATCTTTCCTATTTTTACCATCTCTTTGTCTTAAATGGAATATCTTTCAGTGCAGCAGAGCTAAATCCATTCCTCCTAGAGCCAGTATAAACGGGACGAATTTCTGTGTCCCTCCCAAATGGCCACTGATTGAGATGGATGAACTGCTGTTTGTTGCCATGATCTGGTTCCTATTGATTATCTATCAAGATTTTTGATTGCATCCTGGAAGTCATTTTTTAAATAGACCTTAATGGGTTCTACAATTATTTATTGCACTTTGCTGATGATGGCTGCAATGCTTTACATCCATAATGCGTTTGGGGCTTTCTCAGAATGTAGGACCTGATGTTCGAGGTGGGGGGGCGTGGGGCGTCTCAAACCAACAGCGCGGCGTTTCAGTGTAAACAGCTAGCATGAGTCTCCCGCCTGCAGCTGGGCCGAGTGCTTTCCCACCTGGCTATCGCTAACGGCTCGCAGCACTGCGCCCTTCCTACTGTAGAGGTGTGACTGATGTAGAAACAGACAGCAATGCGCCGGGTGTGTGCAGCTTTTTATTTCCAACAGTTACCATTGCTTAATTTCTTTAATTAACTGTACACATCAACACCAGTTGTAGGTTAAATATTTAATTTAGACACCCTGAAACCCTAATTTAGACACCCTGACACCCTCTTCAATCACTTAATAACCCCACCCACTTCCTCTTTAATCCTGTAATAAGACCACCCACTTCCTCTTCCATCATCCTGTACTAACCCCACCCACTTCCTCCTCTTTAATCAAGTAATAACACCACCCACTTCCTCCTCTTTATCCAGTAATAACACCATCCACATCCTCCTCTTTATCCAGTAAAAACACCATCCACATCCTCCTTAATCCTGTAATGACCCCACCCACTTCCTCCTCCATCAGTGACAGTTTATTGCCCCCTCACCTGTGGGAGTGGGTTGGAGAATCCTGGGGAACACTGGCCCCTGGGGAAGATGGGACGGGCGTATCTAATCCCCTCATATCCCCACATCACCCTGCAGGCCCAGGGATTACACCGAACCCGACTCCCGGAGGGGTCTGACTGTCTGACGGCAGAATGCGTCCTAACGTCCATAACACCACTAACAGTGTTAGTATCCCTAACAGCATATACAATGCCCATATCCCTAAGAGTGCTAACAGTGCTGACATCGCTAACAGTGCTAATGCTGCTTCTCTTAACCTGCCCCGAATGAGCTTCGACTCGTCTGTCAGAAACTCACATTAAATCTGACA
The DNA here is from genome assembly GCA_029718625.1 of Synaphobranchus kaupii. NCBI lineage: Eukaryota > Metazoa > Chordata > Actinopteri > Anguilliformes > Synaphobranchidae > Synaphobranchus > Synaphobranchus kaupii. The sequence goes on from CM056376.1 coordinate 48,449,139, forward strand.
GCCTGGCGTTTCGGCAACAGGTCAGCCGTACACACGCTAATGGCATCGTTTAGACGGAATGCGCTCACAGACAGATCTCATTTCAAACTTGAGTTGATTTCAGTGTCACCTTCAATCCAACGCAGTATTCTGTGTCTGCTCTCCTCTCGGTGCAAATATAACAGATGTGCATATCTTTTAAATAAGATAATATATAGATTATGTTTATCTGTATTCATGAATATTCCGCGCTCAGTGCAAGGGAAATTGTCAGGCGTTAGCTGATCCCCAGAATCAGTCTGTCTGTTACAGTACTGCGCTTCAAAAGCACATTATCAAAAATAAATAAATAAAACTAACATAACCAGTATGGATTTTACTTTTTTCAAATTTCATATGTATTAAAATAAGTTTGTTTAATAATAAAGCTCGTTTTACCTGGATAATCGAATTAGAGCATATGCTGGCGGTGTGATCGATAGCTTTCAGACACAAAAGCTGAAAAACGATATCTCTCCCTTTCTCCCTATCTCTGTTCCCCACCTCTCCCCCTACCTCTCCCCTCTCTCTCTTCCTCCATCACTGCCCCCCTCTCTTTCTCTTACTCTCTCTCTCTCCATCCTTTGGGACTACCTGTCTACTGATGGGCTGAAAATCTGACAATGGATAAAAATCACATTAAATTGATTATTTTCTGAGCATGGGCTCTTCAATGTAATCCAAGCTGTCACTCTGTGCACTGGGTGGTTACATAAGGAGGTATGATTAAGGAGTGACACCCCCATATAACTGTGCACCACTTCCAAACTGGGTAGAACATTTTAAGTTTAAATTTACATTTAATTGTAAAATTGAGTCATGATCCTTATTTTGTAAAATGGTGTTATTGGGATGAAATACTGTTTGTCCTTATTTCGGTTGTATCTGCTGTTGTGTGGTTCGCTGTAGCCTGTATTTATATTTTTAATTTAAATCACTTTAACCCTTCTGCTGTCACTTTTCTGCAATGCTATATATGGGTAGGTAGGTAGGCAGGCCATTATTGTCTGCTGTACATAGAAATTTGCTGTGCATCACAGCTTGAATCCCCATAATAGTCACAATAAAAGACAAAACATTTTACAACAAACATAAAAGACAAGGAGGTACATGATTGTAATGATCTCATTGTACATCATCCATCCCCATCCTACGCATGTATCCTCCAGGCTATATGGGCACATCTGTTTACAGTTTAAAGTGAATTACAGTCAAAAAATAAATACTATAGCTAGTATACTAGGGGTATATACGTATATATACTGTATATAGTATTTCAGTTATTCAGTAGTTATTCAGTAGTGTAACTTGGCATGGAACATACATTTATACCAATTCAATTTATATGGGGACTCCCAAATCATGTGTTTGTCAGCAAATATTTATGCTCTGGGTTTAAAGCATGGGTGTGGTTTAAATGTGGGTGTGGCCTGCAGAGATTTTCAGGGCCGGCCTCTGCGTACTGTCCTGAAAAGCTCTGCTTTAAACATTTTCCAATTATCATCGGTGCTGATATTAGGAGCCATTGTTATTGTGATATAAACCTGCAGGTGCTGTACAGACAGGGAGAGACTGTGTGGGATGATTTATTGGAGTGCAGCTCAGTGATATTAAAAGTGTTCATGGCTGCAATTACAGCTAATTAGGGAAAAGAAGTGATGAATTTACTGGATACAGTGAGGAGAACGAGAGAGAGAAATTAATGAGCAATTAATGAGCAATAGGCTGAATAATCTTCAGAGTGTTTCTGATTTACACTGAGCGTTCACTAAAGTCCCTTTATGCAGTGACCTTTGCCACCGATGACTCATTAGACAGAGGGCATGCTCCATTAGGGGATCCTGGTCGGTAGGTGACATAGGGGCTGGGCAGAGTTTTCACTCGATTTAAAACCGGACCCCCTGGCGGGAGGCTGCCAACCTGCCCGCTCTAGTGCAACCACGACCGGCAGCGATGTCATGCCCTTCCTGGTCTCCTACCGTCATACGGTACCGGCATTCGTAAACAAGCATGCCCAGAGATTCACCTGCTCACCCCGTCTCAGCCGGTGCGGACCTGGCCAAATCTGGGCCAATGCACAGAGAGCTTGTGCTGCAGTAGGATACAGCCCAAACCCTACTGCTCGCGCTCAGTGTGTCCACAACTCAAACCCTACTGCTCACGCTCAGTGTGTCCACAACTCAAGCCCTACTGCTGACGCTCAGTGTGTCCACAACTCAAACCCTACTGCTGACGCTCAGTGTGTCCACAACTCAAACCCTACTGCTCACGCTCAGTGTGTCCACAACTCAAACCCTACTGCTCATGCTCAGTGTGTCCACAACTCAAACCCTACTGCTCGCGCTCAGTGTGTCCACAACTCAAACCCTACTGCTCACGCTCAGTGTGTCCACAACTCAAACCCTACTGCTCGCGCTCAGTGTGTCCACAACTCAAACCCTACTGCTCACGCTCAGTGTGTCCACAACTCAAACTCAACTGCTCACGCGTAGTGTGTTCATAGCCCAAACCCAACTGCTCACGCTCAGTGTGGTCATAGCCCAAACCCAACTGCTCACGCTTAGTGTAATTAATGAGACCCAGCAGAAGTACTCCTGTCCATCCGACAGACTGTGAGGGACCTGTGCTAAAGCCGTCTCCAACAGCCCTTAAAGTACATTTCATTCACACTGTCATTCAGCTGTTAAAAAAAATTAAACTGTACAACCTACACCATGTTTTGGTGTTAACCCCATAATAAACACTGAAGGATCAAAAACATGATGCACAAGTTAAAAGCATGATAACCCACACTTTTCCCTGGGTGAAGCTACAGGTGTCCAATCATAACAACCAGCCTCGAGTGAGTTACCTGTCACACTGCGGTGGGACCCACCACAGACCAATCAGAGATCATGGGGTGTGGAAACCAAGGTCTGTCTGTTCTGAGCGTGCTCAGTGGAGCCCTGTTTACTCCAGCTCTGTCTGTCGGCTTGATGTTTTTTTTAATGTGATGAGTTTTTTTTTGGACCGGTTTACTCCCCCTCCCCCTCCCCCTCGAATAGCGGCAGGTTCCTCCATTTGCATTTCCCCGCCCTGCCGGTGTGTTATTGCGTTTAAATAGCCTTTTAATTGTGCACTGCGGAGTTACAGACGGAACATGACTGATGCTCCCGCTTTAATTAGGAGCTGGAGTCAGAGCTGCTGGCAGGGAAACGAGCCCAAATTACTCTGTCATCAATCAGCAAGCCCAAACCCTGCCGCCACCGCTAATTAGCTTGCAATTTGGGTGACAGTTTATCTGGCATGCATGCTGTGCACAGGAGGGAGGGATAGAGAGGGAGGGAGAAAGAAGGAGAGAAGGAGCGGGAAAGAGATAGAGAGGGAGAGAGAGAGAGGAAGAGAGACAGAGAGAGGAAGGGAGGGGCTGTAAAAACAAGGTATGAGTCAGACACGCCCCCTTCCATAAACATGCCCCCTTCTAGAAACAAGCCCTTTTTCCGGCGTCCCTCATCACTTCATTAGCCCCCCCCCCCATCAGCTTGGACATGAAATGGACCAATCAGCACCCTGTCTCATATCATGTGACTGAAAGCAACCGGGGGGGGGGGCGTTGTTCTTTTAAATAATTTATTTATTGGCGGTAGAGGAGGAGCGCTCTGCTAAAAAGGCCATGTGCACTCTGCAGCCCCTCTCTCTGCCCGCCGGGCGCAGAATTAGTCGCCATGCTCCTCGCTGCGTAGCTGATTTGTTTTCCGGGCTGGTGGCGGCGGCTGTGGCGGAGGCGGAATGCTAAACAGGCCGGCCTCCTCCGGCTTGAGGCTTTACAGGGCGGCTCCTCATCACCGTCTGCCAGGGACTCACAGAGTCACAGAGTCACAGAGTCACCATCTGCCAGGGACTCACAGAGTCACAGAGTCACCGTCTGCCAGGGACTCACAGAGTCACAGAGTCACAGAGTCACCGTCTGCCAGGGACTGTCACAGAGTCACAGAGTCACCGTCTGCCAGGGACTCACAGAGTCACAGAGTCACCGTCTGCCAGGGACTGAGTCACAGAGTCACCGTCTGCCAGGGACTGTCACAGAGTCACAGAGTCACCATCTGCCAGGGACTGTCACAGAGTCACAGAGGACAGCGCAACATCCCAAACACATATATGTCATCTTTAGTCCTTTAGTAGAAGTGGAAATGTGTGTTTCAGCAGTATAATCTTGACTGTGTTTAACACAAGCTGCATGTTTCAGCAGTATAATCCTTACTGTGTTTAACACACGCTGTAGAGTTTCAGCATTATAATCCTGACTGTGTTTAACACACGCTGTAGAGTTTCAGCATTATAATCCTGACTGTGTTTAACACAAGCTGTCGAGTTTCAGCAGTATAATCCTGACTGCGTTTAACACAGGCTGTAGAGTTTCAGCAGTATAATCCTGAATGTGTTTAACACAGGCTGCAGGGTTTCAGCAGTATAATCCTGACTGTGCTAAACACAGGCTGTAGAGTTACAGCAGTATAATCCTGACTGTGTTAAACACAGGCGGTAGAGTTTCAGCAGTATAATCCTGACTGTGCTAAACACAGGCTGTAGACTTTCAGCAGTATAATCCTGACTGTGTTAAACACAGGCGGTAGAGTTTCAGCAGTATAATCCTGACTGTGCTAAACACAGGCTGTAGACTTTCAGCAGTATAATCCTGACTGCGCTAAATACAGGCTGCATGTTTCAGCAGTATAATCCAGACTGTGCTAAACACAGGCTGTAGAGTTTCAGCAGTATAATCCTGACTGTGCTAAACACAGGCTGTAGAGTTTCAGCAGTATAATCATGACTGTGTTTAACACAGGTTGTAGTTTCAGCAGTATAATCCTGACTGTGCTAATCACAGGCGGTAGAGTTTCAGCAGTATAATCCTGACTGTGCTAAATACAGGCTGTAGACTTTCAGCAGTATAATCCTGACTGTGCTAAATACAGGCTGCATGTTTCAGCAGTATAATCCAGACTGTGCTAAACACAGGCTGTAGAGTTTCAGCAGTATAATCCTGACTGTGTTTAACACAGGCTGCAATGTTTCAGAAGTATAATCCTGACTGTGTTTAACACAGGCTGTAGAGTTTCAGCAGTATAATCCTGACTATGTTTAACACAGGCTGCAGAGTTTCAGTAGTATAATCCTGACTGTTCTAAACACAGGTTGCAAGTTTCAGCAGTATACTCCTGACTGTATTTAACACAGGCTGTAGTTTCAGCAGTATAATCCTGACTGTATTTAACACAGGCTGTATTTTCAGCAGTATAATCTTGACTGTATTTAACACAGGCTGTAGAGTTTCAGCAGTATAATCCTGACTGTGCTAAAAACAGATTGCAGAGTTTCAGCAGTATAATCCTGACTGTGCTAAACACAGGCTTCAGAGTTTCAGCAGTATAATCCTGACTGTGTTTAACCCAGGTTGCTGAGTTTGAGCAGTATAATCCTGACCGTGCTAAACACAGGCTTTATAGTTTCAGCAGTATAATCCTGACTGTGCTAAACACAGGTGTTAGAGGTTCAGCAGTATAATCCTGAATGTGTTTAACACAGGCTGCAGAGTTTCAGCAGTATAATCCTGACTGTGCTAAACACAGACGTTAGAGGTTCAGCAGTATAATCCTGAATGTGTTTAACCCAGGTTGCTGAGTTTGAGCAGTATAATCCTGACCGTGCTAAACACAGGCTTTATAGTTTCAGCAGTATAATCCTGACTGTGCTAAACACAGGTGTTAGAGGTTCAGCAGTATAATCCTGAATGTGTTTAACACAGGCTGCAGAGTTTCAGCAGTATAATCCTGACTGTATTTAACACAGGCTGTAGAGTTTCAGCAGTATAATCCTGACTATGTTTAACACAGGCTGTAGAGTTTCAGTAGTATAATCCTGACTGTGCTAAACACAGGTTGCAAGTTTCAGCAGTATAATCCTGACTGTATTTAACACAGGCTGTATTTTCAGCAGTATAATCTTGACTGTATTTAACACAGGCTGTAGAGTTTCAGCAGTATAATCCTGACTGTGCTAAAAACAGATTGCAGAGTTTCAGCAGTATAATCCTGACTGTGCTAAACACAGGCTTCAGAGTTTCAGCAGTATAATCCTGACTGTGTTTAACCCAGGTTGCTGAGTTTCAGCAGTATAATCCTGACCGTGCTAAACACAGGCGTTAGAGGTTCAGCAGTATAATCCTGACTGTGCTGAACATAGGCTGTAGTTTCAGCAGCAAAATCCTGACTGTGCTAAACACAAGGTTTTATAGTTTCAGCAGTATAATCCTGACTGTGCTGAACATAGGCTGTAGTTTCAGCAGCATAATCCTCACTGTGCTAAATGCACGCTGCAGAGTAGTTGGAGGAGGACTGTGTGTTTGGTTGAGGGATGCATGTTAGGCGATCGATAGCGGAAGGCTGGTTTCTCAAAAGATGCCCACGTGAGCAGTTGTGTACATCTGCACAGAGCAGCAAACTGCAATGAGATCCCCCAGAATTCAGGTTTGTGCCCCAGCAAACAGAATACATATGTAATTTAATCCAGGCTCTTAATTCTTCACAATTACACCTGTGTAACACAGAGAGTGTGTGTATGCTTGCATTTATGCACTTGTGTCTATGGTACATATATGAGCAGTATTTGTGTGTGTGTGTGTGTGTGTGTGTGTGTGTGTGTGTGTGTGTGTGTGTGTGTGTGTGTGTGTGTGTGTGTGTGTGTGTGTGTGTGTGTGTGTGTGAGTACAGGCAGCAGGTGAGGACAGGTGTATACTTGATAACCACGCATCTGCTACCTCTGTGACCCCACTGACAAGATATCCCATCATGCCTTTCACTTGAGCAGATGGCTCTCATTCTGTGGTGTATACTTACGCTGGGTTCAGATGGCTCATTTATTCATGTCCGTTTGAATGGTCCTCTTTCTTTTCTGTGCAGAAATGATGCTCGGTTTTTTTTTTTTTTTTTTTACACAGGCAGTAAGATGGGCCTCAGCATCCTGAAAGCTCCGCCTGCGTCAGCACTCTCCGCTTTTCCATCTGCTCAGTTATGCCGCAATCCTGGAGCAAAATCAATCCACCTCCTGCCCCGGCCGGCCACGCGCTGCTGACAAGGCTGCCCTTCCCCGAGTGAGCTCAGGACTTCTGCAAAGGCTAAGTGGACACCTGTGACGGTGTCACGTGACTGTGGGAGGAGCTCAACGGTGTATGACATCACCACAAACCTAACCTACAGGCACCCTGCTCACACATTTGCAATTAGTGTTTAGATTGCACTAGACTTTTTTTTTTTTTTTACATGGACACTGCATTCCTTAGTGCATTTTGCTATATTGGGTATGGTTAGATGTTAGATGACCTCTATCTCCTATTGTTTTCCCATTTGCAGTTGCTAGCTTGTCCAGCTCTAATTGGCTGGTATATTTAATGTGTATTTAATGTCACAGTTTGTCCTTTAATGGGTCCTCAGTTCTCTATTCTGCAGCGGGCCCATCAAGCGCAGCACCCCAAAACTGGAAGGGTACAGGGAGTGGCAGAGTTCTGAAGCCTGCAGATTTTAATAATGATTATAATCCTACCCATTGCTATGAAAATATTTTTTAAAAGTGGAGATATTTCTTTTTGAAGTTCCACTGCCTGTCAGAGGTGTAGCATTCTCCTTCTCTCGCAGAAAGCAACTCTTCACCAATAAAATGATTCCCTGATGCAGGGCTTTGGGTGAGCTTAAGAAATACAGAAATGTGATTTCTCTTTGCTGTGGTTCAGTGCTTTATTGCCCTGGTTTTTGGGTTCTGAATTTGGAGAGCAGCGGTGCAGGTTTTCATTGCTTTAGTGGCTGAATCCAAAACGCAGGTGCTGTCTCCATATATGAGCTACAACTCCCACAATACGTCTCTGCAAACAGAGTGCGTGTGTGTGTGTGTGTGGGGGGGGGGGGGGGGGGGGCAAGAAAGAAAGAGATGGAGAAAGAGAAAAGGGCACAGTGAAAGGAAGAGAGAAGGGGAAGGAGAAAGGGAGGGAGGGAGAGGGAAGATGCTTAATGTTCTCCTGATTACTTGGCCCGGCTTCATTACCGAGTCCCGTTAATCACATCAGAGCAGAGTGGCTAGAATCGATGCCCCTGCTACTGCATTTATTCTCATCATTTATTCACTGCGTACTCTGCATGGGGGGAGGCTGTTTTAGGTAATGCAATAAAGAAGTCACATGCACTCATAGGCCTACATTCTAAATTGCTGAAATTGCCAAATTACTTATGGCTACTAGTATTAAACAGGACAAATGTGTTGTGTAATGTACGTACATTATTCTGAAGGATCCAGTGTTGTGTTTCAAAGAAGTAGTGCATTCTGGGTCATAAATAAATAAGGAAGTGCTCATACGCTTTCGCATCTGAATCATTTCTCCTCTCTAGCTCCTGGCGGAGACAGAGCGCTGACATCCCATGAACCATTGCTGTAAGAGATCCCAGAGTCCACTCCTCTAAGACATCCCAAAATCTACTGCTGAAAGACAGCCCACAGTCCACTGCTGTAAGAGATCAAATGATCCAGTGCTGTAAGAGATACCAATTTGTATTCCCCATTGCACTGTTTGAAAGACATTGTGAAATGGCTTCCTTTCGTGCACCTTGTTGACTACGCTGGGAACAAACCATGACATCACCAGAAAAGTGATGCTCTTTCAATGTTAATTTAGAAGCCTGGTTGGGCCCTACAGGTTCTGGAAGAAAGTCACTTATATCTTTATATTGAAAGACACACGCTCATATTCATAAGAATACATTCTTGGTAAAACAGTTATTTTCTGGGGAGAGTAGCACTAGGGACAGGAGCAGTGGGCTCAGAGAGTAGCACTGGGGAGAGGAGCAGTGTTGTGGGAGAGTAGCACTGTGGAAAGGAGCAGTATTGTGGGAGAGTAGCACCGGGGAGAGGAGAATCATTGTGGGAGAGGAGCAGTGGGGAGAGGAGCAGTGGGCTGGGAGAGTAGCACTGGAAAGAGGAGCAGCATTGTGGGAGAGGAGCAGTGGGGAGAGGAGCAGCATTGTGGGAGAGGAGCACTGGAAAGAGGAGCAGTGTTTTGGGAGAGTAGCACTGGGGAGAGGAGCAGCATTGTGGGAGAGGAGCAGCATTGTGGGAGAGGAGCAGTGGGGAGAGGAGCAGCATTGTGGGAGAGGAGCAGCATTGTGGGAGGGTAGCACTAGGGAGAGGAACAGTGGGCTGGGAGAGTAGCACTAGGGACAGGAGCAGTGGGCTGGGAGAGTAGCACTGGAAAGACGAGCAGTGATGTGGGAGACTAGCACTCGGGATAGGAGCAGGGGCCTGGAAGAGTAGCACTGAGGAGAGGAGCATCATTGTGAGAGAGTAGCAGCATTGTGAGAGAGTAGCGCTGGGGGGAGGAGCAGCATTGTGAGAGAGTAGCACTGGGAGAAGAGCAGTGGGCTGGGAGAGTAGCACTGAGGCAGAGGGTCTGAGTGGATGACTTGACTCCTGGCGGAAGAGCGGCAGAGATCCAGATAAGATTAAGTGACATGTGTAAGAACGGCGATAGCCACGCTGAGCCGGGCCAGATCAACACACCGAAACCTGTGCTAATAGTGCCCTCCCGCCTCCCTAATCCCCCTCCCCCTGATAAGCCGCTCCGCACCGAATTATCCACCCGCAATCTCCGCCGTATCCGTCGGAAAATGAAGTTTCTGAAAAAGCGTGTGGGAGTTCGGGGACCGTAGATGAGAATTGTGTGGCGGGATCTGGGCATCTTGCGCACAGCACCGGGAACATGGCCCTCCTGAAAAAGCCAATAATCCAGCGACAGACGCACGGTTGCCGGGGCCCGGTGACTGACAGCTCGGCGTACAAAGCCCCCCTCACTTGACATTTTGGTTTCATAAGGTCTGGAACAAAGGAAGCGCACGATGAGGGGAAAATAATAATAAACTCCTGGAAGCAAATAAATGTGTTTATATCTGCCCAGGGGACGTTACAGCAATATTACAACTCCGGATTTGCTGCACAAGATATGCTAATGGAATAGTTCTGCACCAGCCACGGACTCCAGATCCTTTAAACTCTTTTACCCTGGAAATTAACATTGTTGCTGAACATACGATACGGAGCACGCACATGGCAGGGCTGTGTGTGAACCATGTGGCAGATCACGTGTGATTATCGCCATTTTGCAACATAATGACAGTGGATTTTCGTTCATTATCCTTTTCCATCTTCGTACCGCACCGCACAGTACCGTGAACCTGACATCACAGGTTCTGTAGGCGTTTCCATTGGCAGCAAAAGTGTACCGTGCATAGAACTAAATTTCACTACTCCTCCAGAGAGATGCCAAAAAAAGGTAACAGGAACAATGGGGTGGAGCTCGCAGTCCTGTTCATCGTTGATTGGTTGAACGCAAACGTCCTTTGAATTGTCATACGAACTGTAGCTTAAATCAAGCTGAAAATAGACAAATAAAACAGCAAAAATGTACACCTGTGTGAAATTCACCACCCATAGACTGCTGATTTCACTAATTAGTTCTACTTCCTCGCTAAATAATTATGTTAATTAGCAAACCCAGGTGATTGGAGCAAAATACTGGGGAGGACTTTTACTTTCTGAACTTGGATTTCCACCTCTGCTGATTAGCCATTTACTTCAGCCTTCATTCCTTTCCGATTTCACTTTGAATTCCGCTGTTTTGATGTGGCTGTGATTTTGTGTCTGTATAAGAGACGTGAAGAACAGATTCTGTGTGAGAGGGGAATACAGGGGCCTGTGACTTCACATTTTATCAGTTATTATTACAGTAACTCACAGTCACTTGTTTTTTCATTATTTTTCTATTTTATTTAAATAACAAGCTTTGCATCAATGGCGTACCACCAGACCATCTTCACTTCTCCACCCTGCAATTCCACATGCAGCCAGCAGAGGGCTGTTTGAGGTAGAAGGCGCTGGGCTCTGCAGCTTGTCTGGACACAATGGAAGGAAGAGCAAATTCCTTAAGACCTCTCACAGCACAGGCTGCTACAGACCTGCTCACAGCTTACCTGAGCCCACATCAGTGCCCTTACTTTCATAGTCCCTTCATTAATATTTGCAGCAGTTAGAGAGCAGGTAGAGACTGCTATGGTAGCTTTGATTATGACGACCTGTGGCTGAAGGCCTGAACAGTGATGACAATTTTTTGTAATGATTTCTGGGTACTTATTTGACTCTTAACCTGTTACCAAAATAGCCAAAGAAGTGAAGTCATAACAATGAGTTATGAGTGACCCCCGACTCCCTGTCTCAGACAGCAGAAAGAACTGTGGTTTCTCTCAGCACAGTGGCCTAATCCTTCTGTCAGTCTGTAGGCCAGCTGAGGCCCTCTCTCTGTGATCGGCCGATCATGTTACTGAGAAATGGAACAGGAACCCTGAAACTAAAGAAGTATACAGAAAGCAGCCACAGAGAGAGAGAGAGAGATAGGGGGAGGGAGAGAGTGAAAGATTGAGAGAGAGTGGAAGCAAGCTCCTGGGATAGACATAAGGTCGCTGGGTTGGTTCCTAAGTGCACACAGTGCATCATAACAAGGTTTTCCTCCCAAGGGGAAATAAAATATTACGTAGGGGTGACATTATCACTGTGTGTACGTGTATTAGTGTGTGCATTTGTGTGTGTGTGTGTGTGTGTGTGTATTTGTGTGTGTGTGTGTGTGTGCATGCGTGTGTAGTTTTCCTGTTTGGCTACAGTCCAGTGGGTTCTGAGCATGGCCCATGCTAACACCATTTTGATTGCAGGAAGTCTCTGGCTGCTGCTGCAGGATAGAGTTTCACAGACGATCTTATCGTTAGCTTGCCGTTGATTGGCGGTTTGATATGACAGGCAGTATTTTTAGGCGCTGTGGAGCAGCACACAGGTTTATTTACCGACCTGCCCCACTCCCGGCACTCTGTCCAGTAACCGATACTCCGTCACTGACCTTCCCAGCTCCAGGGAGCAAGTGCTGATTGTTTAAGACAGATTTAACGGTTTACACCTTCTCACACGGGACTCCGGCGAGACCACACAGCCTCGCGTCGACCTGTCGGGGGGTGGGAGGGGGGGGCACTCTCTGACAGCACTAACCTGATCTGCTGGGCGGCCGCAGAGAAAAACACGCTTTACCGCCCAGGAGAAACTCTGCTGCTCTCCCCCGCAACACTTTCCAGCTATAGGAACACCATCACCAGGTCACAGCCGCCTCTTCCCTCCCCCTCTGATAGCTCAGCCCACCGGCAGCCAGACATCTGCCTATACACAACACATTGCTATTTAGTTTAAGACGACGAAAGGATATTGATGACGAAATCAGAATTGTATCACCAACCAAAAGAGAGGTTTGTGGATCCCGCTAAAAGCTGAACTGTGTGGCCGCGGTCTTATCATTTATGTCCATCACATGGGGACTTGTTTGTGGCCTGTACTAGCATTTAACCCTTTGGAAAGAGGGAAGTTAAATATTGATTTTGTGGATAAAGTGGTATTGCTCTCCTAGGAAAAATACACAACTGACAACAATAACAGGTCTATTAATAATTAATAACAACTGAACATAAACGGATTAACAGTTCAGTTTATAGATAAACGGTCTGTGATATAAAAGCATTTAGTCTAGGCTACTTGTGGCTATTTATACTTAAAATAAAAATGGTACAAAAAATACAATTAAGTAAACTGTGGTTAAAATAACTAAGTACACAAATGAATAATTAAAGAATAAACATTGTTCTCACAATTGCCATTCCTTGGTTAATGTGTTTTTAACAGGCACTACATTACTATACGTGGTTGAAGAGATAGCTACTGCCGTTTGGTAATAGTTTGTGATTCTGTAGGTCTTTCCATAAGCTAGACTCAGAATAAGCTCTTTGCTACAATTTTCCATTGGCTATGCATGTTTACAGACAAATGGACAACATTCACATATAATGAAAACTAATTTAAGCGGAAGAATCAAAAATAGGATTTTTATTATAGTGTTATGACCACAAACCCAATCCCTAATATGGCGTAAACGCAGCCTGCTACATCAGGTCGCAATGCAACTCTATCGCAATAGTTGTTCTGCAATCGAAATATTGAAATAGGCTATACATTTATATTAATGCAAACAGCAGTTTTTTAATGGGACCGGCAAAGTCCGCAGGGATATATTTGCAGTAAAAAAAAGCGTCGTTAATTTTCATAACGGGATGCTAGGCGATGCCAAGGTAGCGGCCTTAACCTGCACACCTTCAGTCCGGGAGACAGAAATCATTCAGATGAGAACAAGGCGGCGGAGAGGGAGGAGACCAACCCACCACATTATTGCACATTGAGCAGATCGCGGCCGAATTTCAGTGTGAAATTTCATTTCAGTTTATTTTTATTTTCGCCCTTCTCAAAGGAGACGGACGGACCCCGTCTCCCTCCGTGCCTCGTGCTAAATCCGTGTAGAAAGATGGCTGGCCAGCATAAAGACGATGCTCGACATTAAAACAGAGTGCGCGCATCTTGCGCATGCAATTCAACCTTAGAGTCGACCAGCTGGAAGAGAAATGAACTGAGCCGCGGTTGAATTCACTTTGTATTAACACACATGATTGAACGAAATCGTTTGGCAGGTAGCTCCAGGCAATTCAAATACCCTGTACAATTAGCGGAGACAGGTGAGATGCACTACAGGCTAAAGTAAGCGTCTCGGTCAGTATGAATGCCGAGATGCTCGGTTATTGAAATATCAACGGCCTTATTACGCACATTATTTCTTTATTTCCTCCTTTTTCTTTTTATACATTGAAGGACTAACAAAGCTCACCACTAACTCAACCAGCATTAGATATCCAAGCGCCGAGAAGCAAGATCGCCATCATGTCACCTCCCCACTACTCAACATCAGCGTGAAAGTTCAGTCATCCAGGTCATATCACTTGGACGGCCGTCCAATATCGCACGATATCGATTCTTACTATTGGCTTGCTTGTTTGCAAGCTAACTAGCTGGTTAGCAAGCTAAAACAACAACAAAAGCACCTATATATATGTGCGATCACAGGCACGAGGACGCATTCTCTCCAGAGAGATGTTTCTATGATGTAAGACTGAGGGTTGTTGCCTCTTTAAGAGGACATTCAACACTAATTAACAAGAATTCCGAACGGTGTTAGTAGTCGGCGAAGGACAGACGAAACAAAATGGGAGATTCACTTGTCGTTTTCACTGCCAGCAGGCAAAACGTCCCCACGTTACTTTGATTGACAACTGAACAAATGTTACTCTTGTTCCTTAGCTCGCTATAGAGAACGTCATCAAAAGGGGCGTCCTGTACGGGGCGGAGCGCACTGCCAGGCTACTATTGGATACTTTTTGACAGCGCATCATGTCCCCACGTGGGGAACAAGTGACAAACTCCTCCTCGCACATTTCATTGGTTAATACAATAATGATTGGCATTGGAAAGGGGCGTGGTCTACATTGTTTTTTAAGATGATTGGATTTCTTTAATACTCGCTCCTCCTTGACGTCTAGTGCCTCGCCCCTGGACCTCGCGGAGACAGAAGGAAATTGTAGTTATTACAGGGATGTGATTCCTTTGAAGCAATCACAACGTTACGTCAACTCAGACTACATTACCCAGGAGCCAGTGGGCGCTCTCGCTGTTTGTTATGAATATATGACAGATTTTTAATGACTATCTGCTTCTAAATTTGGTCAAAGAAGTCACTACAGAATCCTTGTTGGTAGAGCTGGAACGAGAGTACACGGCGGACAATATCTCAAGTCTATGGAATCTAGACTTTCGTTGTTTATGATTTTTTCAAAATGGAAATAATATTTTCAGTGCGTTTTTTAGAAGGTCTTTTTTAGGAAGAAGTCTTTCAATAAGACATCTATAAACCAAGAAATAGACCATTTGGAATTCTGAAAGCATAAAGCTATCGATACCTCAATAGGGTGAAATTAAAAGACCAGGAGTACTTTTTTAAAACCGACTCCGAAGACCGCTTTCACTAAATGCCGGATGTAAACAGGGTTTAAACTAACCAGATCAATGGCTGTGTAACAAGAGAATTCACAGTAGCTATTAAACACTCGGGACTAGCTACCTATTGAGCTAGTGAAATTACGGGATAACCCTGAATGCATATTCTGCTAGAGCTGCGTTAAATAATGTTGGAGCATTATCTAAGAGGACATTGTACATAATGATACAGCGTGTTGTCTCCTTAATGGTAGAGGACATTGCACTTGGCTAGCCAGCGCGGAGAGCGGAGTGTCAGCGAGCGAGCGAGCGATCGCCGTCAAATTCATGCACACGACATAAGAAGTCATCGTTATCCTTTCTTCGCATATTGGTGGAGGATTTAAAATACCTTTTTGATGATTCGAGACTTGAGCAAGATGTACCCACAGGCACGGCATCCGGTGAGTATTTGGAAAAACAAAGCAAAACATCTCTCCGCGTGATGGTACCCCACGCGCAATCAGTTTGTATCAGTTTCCGTGCTGTCACACAGAACAATCGCTTATACTGTCAAGGCAATGCAGTGTGCAGTCAAAAGCGATTAGCACTGTGTGTGTGTGGTTTCCTTTGCTGACTTGGCTCTGTGCAGGAATTATAAGATGTTATGGTTTTGGGTGGCACGACAGGTCATGTTTTGCTCTGTCGTGGCTCTGAAGGTTGGTGTATTTCGCAACGGTGATGCGAAGCAGTTCGTGGGCGAAAGATATGCAGAGACCTATTTTGGTTTGTGGTTTTTATAGTGAAATATTGTGTTCCACAGCCGCGTTTGTAAAGCGATCGGGTCATCTCAGACAGGTTCTGCGGGTTGCAGCTGTACAATCTGTGAGCTACAGCCGCCTTCTGAAGGAAACTACTACCCCCCCTTTCTAATTCTTCACGGCTCATTTCAGCAAATGTTCTCCCGGTTTGTTTTAAATCGCAGGCACCGCACCAACCCGCCCAACCCTTCAAATTCACCATATCAGAGTCGTGCGACCGCATCAAAGAGGAGTTCCAGTTCTTGCAGGCGCAGTATCACAGGTAAACTTCATTTTCTCATTTAATTATGTGTCCGAATACATTTAATTCAGTGTGCTAATGGCATCTTCATGATGTACTGCTGTGCACAGATGCAAACTATAGATTTGGAATTTTCACTCCCCTTAAACTCCAGATAAACGTTTAAAATCAATCAATCAATCAATCAATCAATCAAATGTTAGACGTATACCCCCCTGGAAATTAAAATTTTCCTAAGCATTGTTCTGAAAATTATATGATGTGTTCAAGTTATTTTTATATTTACATTATCATTTGTACTTTTAAATACAGGGTATTGTATAAGATTTTACTGAACATATCGGGGTCTGTAGTAGCTCCCTTGCTTGGAGCGATGGTGACAGAGGGAGCAGTTGTTTGGGTCTGTTTTCCTCCTGTTCACTGGCTGTATAGCAGTGCTTAAAGAGGATAAACACACTGCTTTAATTCAAATGTAAATATACATGTGAATGGCTCCTATACTGTTCCATCCACAAAGACCATGTCTTCTTGCATTATACAAGATTGTGTTTAAGGGGAAAATTCAATATTCAGTCCTCTTCAATGCAACCTTCAGTCAGATCAATAGGAGATGATGAAGATGCCAAAATGCATTCCTTTTAAATG
>CM056376.1:48470821-48483512 GCA_029718625.1 Synaphobranchus kaupii
TAGTGGCTGACATCCTACAGGTCTGTAGCAATTACTCAAATCGGTGGACTTTGTGCAGTTATTCAAGCAGTACTTGGGCCTGGCAGAGAGGGAGGGGAGGAGTGATTAACCCTAATCTGCATTTCTTAAATCTAATCTCTAAAGATGGTATTGCACACTGACAATTATTTATGTAAGAACCAATAAACAGCCATGCAACTTCCAAGCATTTATTACAAAGTGCTTAAACCACCTGGGAAAGTAGCGGGGGGGGGGGGGGGGGGGGGGGGGGGGGCGTGGGAATGCAGTATGCTGAAATGGGAGCCTGTGCCTGGACTGGTGGACTGGATTAGTTTGGGGATTATGCTAAAGTAGCATTGATAGCCAATCATTCATTATTCATGCCCACCCCCCGCAGGGTGGTATGAGATGGTACAGTCCATAAAATTCCTGGTGGGGTTGGGGTGGGTGCATGGTGCCTGAGGCTCTGGGTCATTGTTTACAAATACACATGTGCACACACATACTCACTCCCCCAAAATGCAAATGTACACATATACACACAGACACACACAAACACACACGCACACACACACACACACACATATGATTGTCTGCATCCAGTGCTTTGGGTCTATGAGAAGCACATCATGAATAAAATGCATGATTATTATTCTTATTGTTATTATTATTTATTTACTTGGAATATTTGTATTAGAATAAATAGCAATGTGTGGTGCTACAGAGCCTAGACTAGCAATGTGTGGTGCTACAGAGCCTAGACATTATTTTGTTTGCAAAATTGTGTTCACAAATAACATTTTTACATTTTAAAAGAAATTGTGCTATTTTACTTATTTGGCTTCATCTGACCCACAAACATACAGTAGGATACATTAATGGGGCAAACATAAGTCTGGATAGATTTTTTAAGATTCAATATTTAGGCTATTTACTAGGCCTAAATATTTCACAATTGTATCTGTATTTATTTATTCATCCCCCTTTCTCTATTGTAAATTATGTTTCTTGGTATAAATATCTGTTTGTAAATTAGAATGTTATATACTGCCAGAAAAGGTTCTAGCAGCATACAACATTTTCTAAAATTAACTTCAACCAAAAGAGCCAAGAGCATACTCTAGCCTACCATTTCAAAAGGTAGGAAATTATAATCTACAATATCACATAATGTCAAGGTAAGGAAACAAATCCACGTGTACAGTGCTGAAGAAGTAATAATAATAATAATAATAATAATAATTACTAGTAACAACAACAACAACAATAATAAAGTTGTATTGTTATTTTTTAATGATTTTATGTGTTAAAGGTAGTGGAGTGTCGGAGTCAAAGCTGGTGTCCAGAGAGAGAGAGAGAGCTCCTCTTTCCTCTCTTCCTGTCATGTGACCCCTAACTTTTCTGACTCCAGACTCTGGCCAGAGGAGAACCGTGTGAATAATCAGCCAGACATCAGCTTAGTTACGCCACTCCGTGCCGCCTGGCAGTGCAGCATATCTGTACCCACCCCTTGGGATTATGGGATATAAAGGCTTTGCTTCCTCTGGGCTGGGCCAATGGCAGGCTGCGGCTTCCTCCTGTGTGTGTGTGTGTGTGTGTGTGTGTGTGTGTGTGTGTGTGTGGCGGGGGTCTAGCCTATTCAGTCAAATTAATACTTTTTATTGTATGCTATTATTAGGTTATAATTATATTGTCTTAATTGCAACGCGCCAATTACAGGGTTCGAGGTATGGAACATCTGCTGTACAGAGCATAAATACTCATGAACAGAACAGCATGCAGGGGCTCAGAACGTGACTTTATTCCTTCAAGGCCAACACCATCTCGGTTATCTCACGTGACAGTCGGGGTTTATAAAGCAACAGGCCAGACATTAGCCTCGTGATCAATCATTCAAATAAATTGCTAATTCATACATTATTATCTAAACAGCGGAACAAACAAATAATTTTTTAATTGCAATATGTAAGGCAAATGATCTTACTCCGTGCTAGATAGTGCCATTCCATTTAGGCATGTGGACTATTATTTAACGAAGCGGCCAGGCCCCCTTGAACACTGGTGCCCAGCACCGCTGCAATCACCTGATCTTTTTTGCGCAGTGAAATTATGGATTAGATGTCAGATCTAAAAACGTATTACGTGTAATACTTATGGCGAGATTGTGTCTAAGACATATAGTGTTAATCAACAGGAACATGCTTCTCCATAAATTCTAAATAGCATACAGAATCACAAAAATGAATAAATAAATCAAAATAAATGTGCGCCCAAAAAAAATTGGCTATAGGAGTAGAGATGGCCTGCCCCTCATGATATGTCGTCGTGATCCCTCAATGTATTTTCCATTTTTTAAATATTTTTTTTATTGCAAATTTTATAACAGAACTAAACACACTTGAAATACACTATGGCAATAAAACAGTGGATTGGGGGGGGGTTACAGTGTTAAACTTGTTCTATGCACGTGTAGCTATTTTGCACACATAGGGGTCGATTTACTAAAGGTTTATGTGTACAATGTCACGTGTAAAACTGTTACCACTCCCCGTAAACAATTGTCCGAGGTGAACAACTAACGAGGTGCAAAGAGGACTGCGTGTGTAAAAATGGAAGGATACTGTACATGTATTTTTCGTTTTTGCGGGTTAGCCTGAATGAATATGCTAAATTCGTCCCTACGTTATTTCGTGATTTACTAAGCCTGAAACCAAGTTCGGGAAAGGTAGGCCTAATTGCATGTGCGTTTTAGTACGAATGGAAAGCAAGTATTAAAAGACACGCAATCGATAAGTTGACTTCTGTCATTGTAGCAAGACACGTACGGGTATGTTTTGGAATATCCATAACTGAACATTCGGAATGATTGCGTAACAATGGGGACTAATTAACTGACCCGTTATAGCTAACGCTCAAAATACACAAAAAGAGAATTCATGAACAGTAAGAATAAATACATTTTTAATCATGAAGCAAATCGTGTTACAGAATGCAAGAGTAACTAGTATTTGAATCAAACAAGCAATACAACGTCTATTATAACAAACAGTGAATAACAAAGTAAATAAAAACAGATGATCAGATGGAAATGTGATTTTACGTGACACGAGTAGTGCTAGTAAGTATTGTTATGATCATTTCAGTCCTGACAAATATCTGTAACTCCCGGCAGAAACTAAGAGACATCCAGTGAAACAATTCGCAGTAAACCGCCAACTTGTTCAGTGTAACAGTAGCCTATAACTACACTGTAAAATAACATAGAAAATGGCAACAATATTGCCAGTGAAAAACAATTTAATGAAGGGGGGAAACCGTATGAATTAATTTAGATGTAGCCTATAAATCCTGTTATTTAACTGTATAAATCCTGCAATTTTATGGGATGACTTAAATAATAAGAGTTTTCGCTGTTATTCTACGTGACTTTTGCACTGTTTAAAAAAACAAACAGTGAAATCCTGTAACATTGTTTTTACAGTGTAGCTACTGTGGAAAAAATATGAAAATGTATTTTTAAAGTAAAATGTTTGTAAAACATTTTCAAAACACTGTCAAAGTCATGTAGAATAATTATTTAATGGTCATCTCCTAAAATAACAGGATCTATTATTATTATTAGATATTTTTACAGTGTAACCATTCCAAACACGCAAAATCTCTCATTTTAATATGGCTGCTTGCGGCTGAAGTAAGTACCATAATGACTCCTATTTGATCAACCGCAAAGTGTGAAATGATAATACGTGAAAGTACTTTGGCTGCGCACGCAAAATAACACCCCTTATTTGTGTATCGACCCCATAGTATGTTCATAGATACACATGCATGGACATGATCCAACAGTCAATACATGCAATGCTCCAAAACATGCGTATAGTTTTTTTTTTTTGATCCCTCAACGTATTGTCGAATGGCACAGCCCTAGTGTGTATGTGTGTGTGTGTCCATGGTTACAGCAGGGTCAATCAGAGTTCATGGGATATGGGGCTGTGGCTGGTTGGGGCTGCCAGCTTCCCTGTGTGTAGCCGCTAACTCCATTAGCTAATGGGATTTGGAGATGGAGCCAATACTGGGTTTCTGTGACCATTTAGACATGGGCTGAGCTGGGGACCACTGGGACCCCAAAAGGGCGTGGTGCCGGAGAAGCAGACCCGGGCCGGACCTGTGTTTGGACTTTGGCCCGGTTTCCAGGGAGATGTTTTACACTGAGTGGAGAAACTTCAATGATTTTATCAAAAGTGCAGACTGATTGTCTGCTTCCGCTGTTTGTACACCACAGTGTGTGTGTTTAGTTATATTTGTACATATATATGTGTGCATTGTGTATTTTGTGTGTATGTGTGTTTCTGTCTTGCTCGCTCTTTCTGTTTCTCTCTGTTGAGAGAGAGAGTGTGTGTGTGTGCGTGGGTGTGCGTGCGTGCGTGCGTGCGTGCGTGCGTGCGTTCGTGTGTGTGTGTGTGTGTGTGTGTGTGTGTGTGTGTGTGTGTGTGTGTGAACAGGCAGAGATGTGATTAGGATCTTGGTCCTTGGGGAAGCCTGTTGGGGAGGGATTCTGGGTAATTAAAATGCAAACAGGAAGCTCTTCCTTTAAAGAGAAAATACTCCACCCTGTCCCTGAAGCTACACACACACACACACACACACACACACAAGGTTGTGGTTTGGTGCGTGAGGTGTGTAGCACGCAGGTAATTCCTCAGCAGTAGTGGTAAGCAGCGTTCAAGTCTGACTCCGTGTGAAACAACCTACCCCACAGAAATGCCCTGCTGTTGTCCAAAGGTTCAGGAGAGCGACTGGCAATTAAAGCCGAGTGCCACCCCACCCACAGCCTCGGCATATTTATCCCACCACACAGCGCATAATGTATCACACTCAGAGAAGAGAAGCACAGCCTGCAATTAAGGGTACCAGGGCCTAATTAGAGAAAGCTTGTTAGCACCATGTTGATCAACTACAGCGCCTTCTCTTTCCCTTCAAGCAGAAAGTGTGTCTGCGATTTGTACGTGTGTTTGTGTGTGTGCTTGTGTATGTGTATGTGTGTTTTTGTGTGTGTTACCTGCGCTATGTGTCCTCATGAGAGCTGTGCTGAGCAGAAAGTATGTGTGTGTGTGTGTGTGTGTGGGTTACCTGCGCTATTTGTCCTGTTAACAGCTGTGCTGAGCAGAAAGTGTGTGAGTGTGTTTGTGTGTTACCTGGGCTATGTGTCCTTATAAGAGTAGTACTGAACAAAAATTGTGTGTGTGTGTGTGTGTGTGTGTGTGTGTGTGTGTGTGTGTTACCTGCGCTATGTGTCCTGTTAACAGCTGTGCTGAGCAGAAAGTGTGTGAGTGTGTTTGTGTGTTACCTGGGCTATGTGTCCTTATAAGAGTAGTACTGAACAAAAATTGTGTGTGTGTGTGTGTGTGTGTGTGTGTTACCTGGGCTATGTATCCTTATAAGAGCAGTGCTGAGCAGAAAGCAGTTACTCTTCTGCCGTTTGTGTGAGTTTTGAAGCCGGCACTTGAACCTTCCTGAAGGTACACCTGGCTACCCTATTCAAACATGTATGGCTCACATATACACGTACATGTACATGACCTCTGGAAATCTCTGTCCATTCTGTGTTTAGGGAACATTAGTATACAAAGCAGAATGCTGGGTTTGCGGACCAATTAAAACGCTCAGTCAGTGTACTAGTTCTGCCTACTATCAGGATAGACCGTAGTACTATCAGGGTACTATGTCTGTGGGTCAGACTTTACAGAGAGAGAGAGAGAGAGAGAGATGATTATCTGACAGACATAGAGGATGGGGGGATGAGGGATGGAGAGAAGCATGCCCCAGGCTCTGAGGCCTACAGGGCACGCTCCTGATGGCTGACTGGGGGGAAAGGATTCCTCTAAAAAGCCCTTGTGCGCCTGGCTAATTTACTCCCCCGTACAGGAAGTGAAAGGACAAAGGGCCGCTAAGCGCGCTGGACTGGCGCCGTCTCCACAGGATAAACGGCGCTTTATGCGAGCGCACCGCCGCAGCTGCTGACAGTATCGATTCTTACACCCGCTTCAGTCGCCACGAGCACATTAATCACCCCGTAGCACTCCCCGCTGTGTGTTCATTTTTTTAAAAAAAAGAAGAGAACCAAACACAAAGAGAAGGGGGTTGTCTTCCTGACCCAGTTATCCTCCGCGTTTGACTCGGAGCCCCGGCGCTGACGCGTCCGCGGTCCCGCCTACCGGCGCATCGCAAAGAAATCCTTATTTCCCACCACCCGATTTGCAAGTTCGATACACGTTGTCTGAGCACGCGGACCCAGTTCGGAACGCCGTCGGAATCTCAATCGGACGGGAACGAAATTGAAACGCGGGCGCATGGCGGTGCCCACCGAGCGCGCTCCGGAAACGGATCTCTGATGAATGCGCCCGCCGCCCTTAAGCTGTCTGTCTGTTTCTCATCTGGACTGGAGCTGCGGTCGGCTGAACAGAGGAGAGGATTTTAATAAAAGCTGTGCCCAGGGCAGTAATGCATCATTTTAGAGCCCTAATTGCATTACAATGACAAATATCGGCGCTGACAACGGCAATAACCCACATCCTGTAAGGACGGCGCGGTCTTCAGGGAGGAAGGCTCACAACCATTTGATTTAGGCCAAAAAAAGAGATTATATTCATTATGATATGCATTCTTTTTTTCTTTATTTTTGATTGTGGGGCAATATTCTGGGATGAGCGTCAGTGCTGGGGTGGGGGGTCTGTGTTGCTGGGGTTGGCGTTGGGGTGGGGGTGGGGGGGGGTCTGTGTTGCTGGGGTGGGGGTGGTTTCCAGAGAAACCCAGGTTTTCTCAGGCATGTTTTTACGATGTTAAGTCCTTCCTCCTGGGACTCGTATGCAGCCCAGAAACCAGAGACTTCACGCTGCGACTGCACGCTGAGACTGCACACTGCGACTGCATGATGTATGATGCGTCTGTGTGATGCGATTGGAGTTTCCCACATGTGGACCACTCTCTCCAGCTTTAAGAATTCATGAGCCCACAATAATCATATAACAATCTTACAATAGTCATATAATAATCAGTGAGCACCATTTAAAGTGGTGTAGAGTTTAAACACTGCTGTCTGTACTGGATGTGTAGAGTTAAAACACTGCTGTCTGTACTGGATGTGTAGAGTTAAAACACTGCTGTCTGTACTGGATGTGTAGAGTTAAAACACTGTGGTCTGTACTGGAGGTGTAGAGTTAAAACACTGTGGTCTGTACTGGATGTGTAGAGTTAAAACACTGCTGTCTGTACTGGATGTGTAGAGTTAAAACACTGCTGTCTGTACTGGATGTGTAGAGTTAAAACACTGTGGTCTGTACTGGATGTGTAGAGTTAAAACACTGCTGTCTGTACTGGATGTGTAGAGTTAAAACACTGTGGTCTGTACTGGAGGTGTAGAGTTAAAACACTGCTGTCTGTACTGGATGTGTAGAGTTAAAACACTGCAGTCTGTACTGGAGGTGTAGAGTGTAAACTCTGCGGTCTATATTGGAGGTGTAGAGTTATTGGAAAGGCCTGAGACAGCTGAACATCAGTGTGTTCATGAGATTTGTACACTGCTACCCAGCCCATGGTTGGGATGTGGTTACTGTCTGTGGGTGTGTTCTTTAAAGGACAACTGACAACGGGCATATAGGTGGGTCCTGGAGGGTGCAGGTGAGTCTGTGTGTGTGTGTGTGTGTGTGGGGGGGGGGGGGGGGGCTATTCAGTTTCAGATAAAGCAGTAAAATGTACAGTAAAATTATTTAGAAGACTACATGCCTCAGTTGTGTTCAACAACCAATGATAATTGCTCATTATTATAATTACTCATGATTAGAAGCATTATTATTCTTTTTTCTATTTTGTGTTAATGTTTTGTCAATTCAATCCTATTTGTTGTCACGCCAGTGAATCTCATTTGAGCTGAATTTAATTGAGTGAATAATTAATTAAAGTGTTGATTTTAGTCTGCTAATCAGCCCAATCAGTGAGCTGAATCTTTGATTGCTTCTGGACTCTATTTTTATCAGATGAGTGATGTTCCATATAAGAGCCTGGTTCTAATCGCTGTTATTTCCACAACCTCTGTGGGGGGCGTGAGGGCATGGCAGGGGCGGGGCAGGGCGGGGCAGGGCGGGGCAGGGCGGGGTGTGGCATAACAGGGCGGGGTGGGGCATAGCAGGGCGTGGCAGGGCGGGCTCATGGGCAGGGTGATACACTACGTGTCCCCAATATTCCAACTTGGCACAGTTGTCTCCATGACAACTTCATCCCTGAAAGCCAGCTAATTAATAATTAATCGGAAGATTAAGCAGGTAATAGCCAAAAAAGGTTCATTAATTAAAAAGATGTAATCAGGAGTAATAAAGGGCAGGTCAGACATACTATCTGCCTCTTCTCTGAGTGCTCTATCTCTCTCTCTCTGAGTGTGTGTGAGCGGTGTGTATGTGTTTAATGCTAGGTTAATCTATGTTTGTGTGTGTGTGTGTGTGTGTGTGTGTGTGTGTGTGTTTCATTGTATGTATGTATGTGTGTGTGTGTGTGTGTGTGTTTATGTGTGTAGGTGTGTGTGTCTGTTTGTGTAACTCTCTTTGTTTCTCTCCTGCAGGCAGAGATAGTGAAGCGGCTCAATGCCATCTGTGCGCAGGTGATTCCCTTCCTGTCGCAGGAGGTAAGAGATCCGCCACAGGTCATGTGACACAGTGAATCAGCCAAACACAAACGGCTAAACCTCACACAGCCGTATTCATCCTTTTTTATACTCCAAGTTTATACTCCAGCTTATGGTCTCCCTGTTCTTCGCTGTTTTACATAAAAATATACATTACCATTTCATAAAATATTAAATATTGTCATCTGCGATGTTTTTGGAATTAAACTAAATTGTGCTAAAGAGGCTTAAGGATTAGAATAACCTTCAGCTATATCCAAATACAGATCAGGCTCATGAAAGGAAATGTTAATATTCATATTCATATTAATCATCAAATGGAGAGGCTTCTGCATGGCAGTTCACAGCGTGTTTCTGTGTGCTACATTTAAAACCCAAACAAGGGAAGACTGGGAGAAGTGGAGGATGAGAGGATGAAAGGAGGAGGAGATGAAGTCAATATAATAATATCCATGGAGGCTCTCTCTCCCCGGCGAGGCCCCTGTATCCTCTGCTTTTTGATTTTGAATATAGATTATGACACGACGTGACGCAAAAAGATTATCTCTCCCTAAAGCCAGAGGTTTAAATCCACAAAGCGCAGCTGGGGTAATGCGTTCTACACTTAATAAATATCCAAAAATAACATATGTAGGAAAAGAGCGGCGGTAATCCTCGAGCCCGGCTGAGATGAAAGGGCTGTTTGTCTGGTTGTGGTCTGCAGGAGTGGTATTTTCTCTGAACGTGTGGCAGATTTGTTTGGGATTACGGAGAGATTTGCGGTAATGAAATGAGATTAATGCATTGCCGGTACTGCTGGGGACAGGATTCTAGAGGGTAATGGGAGACAGTTTGTTCCATGTGAATTCTAATCACATTTATCTGTCGTATCTGGCCTTGTCTCCCTCCCTCTCTTTTCCTTTGTCCTCTCTCTTTTCCTCCCTCTCTCCTTTTCTCTCTCCTCTCTCTGCCTCCCTCCCTCTCTCTCGCTCTCCCTCCTTCTCTCTCCTTATCCCTCGCTCTCTTTCTGAAAGCAGCACCAGCAGCAGGTTGTTCAGGCAGTGGAGAGGGCGAAGCAGGTGACCATGGCCGAGCTCAACGCCATTATCGGGGTACGTCACCTCTCCTGCTCTCTCTTTCTCACACACACACACACACACACACACAGATTCAGACACACACACACACACACACACACACATACACAGATACACACACACACACACACACACACACACAGATACACACACACACACATGCACACACAGATACAGACAAACACACATACACACACGCACACATACACAGATACAGTATATGCACACACACACACACACAACCACTCTCACACCTATAGGCACATGCACGCACACAAACTTGATTGGCTAATGTTCTTTTGCGTCATTCCTCCTGTTCATGCATTAATTGATACTTTTTCATTAACCCTTTAATGGCCGCTCAACCGTTTGGTAGAGCACGTTTTGAGTCTTGATATCTTGTTGAAAAATATGTTGGGCTTAACTCCACCTGATTGAGCCATCTCTATCGGTGTACGTGGTATCAAGAAGATATCAAGAGTGCTCCACCAAACGGTTGAGCGGCCATTAAAGGGTTAAAAAAAAAATTTGGCAGGGTATGCCATTCTTCTTTTCCTGACCTTGAGGGTTTCAGACGACCATAAAGTGTCAGCGTGGCACAGCGGTTAGGAAACTTTGCTTGCGACTCGGAGGTCACGGGTTCGATTCCCGGCTGGGACATTGTCGGGAATGCCCTTGAGCGAGGCGCCTCAGTAAATATCCCGCTGGACCGTAAGCTCTGTAACGGGCCCCGCTTAATGCGCAGGTGAAACCTGCGCGTTTGAGTTTGGTCATTTCTGGGATTCCTGAATTCTTCGCTGCGTGGCTCTCCCAGACCCTGGCGTGCGGGGGGGGGGGGGGGGGGGGGGGGGGCAGGGGGGTTTAGGGTGTGAGAATCATTTGAGTTTTACACACAGCAACAGCCCTTCTGCCGCTTTTTGCCTCTCCCCGGTGCGGAGAGCTCGGAGAGGGGGAGAGGCTGATTAAAATGTTCATGCCTGGCTGGCGCTGCTGAAGTGCCTCTCTCTGGCTCCTGCCGCTCCAGTGGAAATATTAAAATTCAATGGCTTTAAATCTCTCCTCTCAGTCTGAGAGGCAGAGGAACAACATTAGCTTTTAATGGGCTTTAACGCCTAATTCAGCCGCACACATTAAACCTGAATGTTACTTATATAAGCGCAGAGATGTCCCTCAGGCCATTCTGCTTACACAGGAGGAGGTGTGTGCGTGTGCATGTGTATGTGTTTCACATACTTGGCCACAAAGAATTGTGATTTAAAGAAGTTACTAATCAAAATGCACAAGACGTGGTTTACCTGTTCTGAGACGGTTACACCCTGCCTGAACCACAGCAGTCAGCTCAAGCACAACCTGGCGGTGATTTGGTCTGAACCCTAATGAAAGGGCTCTGCGGGGGACAGGGTTGGGTGGTAAATGGCTCTGTCCCAGCAGCGGGTCGGCGGCGGGCGCTTGGTGCGTCTCTCTGCTCTTTTTTCCATCCACTCGGTTGTTATGAATGTGTTGTCGGCTCTGGCAGCAGCGGGCTGCCAGATGGACCTGCTGAGAGAGATGCATCCCGGGTTGGGAGGCCTGATTTCACACCGTTTCAGCAGGTCTTTGCTGGAATCTTTAAAGCACTTCTGCCCTCTCTCTCTCACACACACACACACACACACACACACACACACACTCTCTCTGGCTCTCACACATGCTCTCTCTCCCTCTGTCTCTCTCATACACAACACACACACACACACACACACACACACACACACACACACACACACACACACTCTCTGGCTCTCACACATGCTCTCTCTCCCTCTGTCTCTCTCATACACACACACACACACACACACACACACACACACACACACACACACACACACACACACACACACACACACACACACACACACACACACACACACACACACTGGCTCTCACACATGCTCTCTCTCCCTCTGTCTCTCTCACACACACACACACACACACACACACACACACACACACACACACACACTCTGGCTCTCACACATGCTCTCTCTCCCTCTGTCTCTCTCATACACAACACACACACACACACACACACTCTCAAACACACTCTCTTTCTTTCTCACACACACGCACACACATACATAAACAAACATACATACACACGTACACAAACACACACTCTCTCTCTCTCTCTCTCTCACTCACACACACACACACACACGCATGCAGAATCTCCCTCTGTGGGGCTGGCTGCTATATCCAGATGTGTGCTGTAAAGCAGGTGAATTTGGGGTTAAAGTTCACAGTCTGTTCAGCAGCTAATGAAGCAGTCATCGCTGTAATAGCTGCTGGCGGTTTTATCATGATTAAGACTGAGCCACTGTGTGCCAGATTATCAGGCAGTTTCGCCTCAGGGACTGAAAAACCACAGCTCTGCGCTCTAAACCATTAGACCCAGATCCCCGTCTGCCTGCTGCAGCTGCAACTGAGAGAGAAATTGGTGAGCAATTAATGAGTGTGTCTGTGTCTGTGTGTGTGAGTGTGCGTGAGTGAGAGAGACTGTGCACTGTCTGTGAGAGTGTGTGTGCACATGTGTGTGTGTGTGTGTGTGTGTGTGTGTGTGTGTGTGTGTGTGTGTGTGTGAGACTGTGTCTGTGTATAAGAGAAAGAGCGAGAGACTGTGCAGTCTGTGAGTGTGCGTGTGTGAGACTGTGTATGTATTTGTGGGTGAGAGAAAGACTGAGTGTGTGTGCACACACTTGTGTGTGAATGCGTGTGTGTGTCTGTGTATAAGTGTGTGTGTGTGTGTTTATTTTTGTTTGTGTGTTTGTGTGCGAGAGTGCATTTCTGTGTGTGTGATTTTAGGAGGGAATATTCCCCTCCCACAGAAAACCAGATGTCTCTCAGACAGACAGATAGACAGAAGATAGTAGGTTGCTTGTTGTAATGGCATGCATGCTAAATA
>CM056376.1:48484012-48564012 GCA_029718625.1 Synaphobranchus kaupii
AGAGATGAGTGCAGCCCACAAACTCAAGGGCAGTCTTTCCCAACTCACCTGACAAGGTTCATAAACAAACCAATCAAACCCTAACCAAAGCCCAAACAAACCAATCCAACCCAACCAAAACCCAAACAAACCAATGAAACTAACCAAAACCCAAACAAACCAATCAAACATAAACTAACCCCCACACAAACACAAAACAAACCAATCAAACTCAACGAAAACCCAAACTCACACAAATCTCCAAAACCCAAACAAGCCCAAAGAAACCAAACCAAACCCAAACAAATTCAGCTGAACCCAACAAACCCAAACAAACCCAGCCAAACTCAACTGAACCCAAACAAACCCATGCAGATAATAATACAGGGGCTACATTTGACATTATCTCTGAGCTGAAAGGAGCTCTGATCTATTAGGTGGGTATCCACAGCACTGCACTGCACACCAAACGCATCCCACACAGTCCCTGTGTAGTTCTCTTATGTCTGCACCGCAGGGCATTAAAGTTCCTCCTGTGACTCCCGCTCTCACTCTGCAGCTGACAAGCCAGATGTTCTGACAGCTGTGCATGCTCCTGTGCTCCTGCGTGTGAGAGACTGAGCTGAGATTGAGTGTATTAGAAAACCATGCCCTCTGCCCCAGTCTGTCGGGAGGAGAGGGTCTCCTTTGAGCCCTAATTTACCAGTGAAAATGTCCACACTCTCAGGGTGCTTCAGATGCCTTTAATTGGGGCGCATGGATAAGAAGCATCGACAGCCACCGAAACTATCAAAAACAAAACCACAACCTCCCCAAGATGAGAGTGTTGCGAGGGTCACTCCCTGGCCTCTCTCTCCTTGGCCCCAATTGTTTTCATTCTGATAGCGGTTGTTTGTGTATGTTCTGATTTGCTCAAATTGCCCACAGGTGCTGGGCGCTTATTGGCCAGATTTTGTTGGCTTTGCAAATTAAGTTGGGCTGCAGGACGTGATGGGACTGGTCCAGATTAAAGGGGCGAGGCGTGTGGTCCACACACTCCAGCTGACAGAGATCAGGCAGGGGTCCCAAGGGCTGAAGAAGTTTGGGGGGTGGTTGAGGGGTATTGGGGGGAGGGGGGGGGGGGGGGGGGGTGCATCACAGACTAGTTCGAGAGACCTTGTGTTTTACTGGTGGCCAGATAGAGCATGGAGCTTTTCCAAAAACACTTACTTAGCTCCTCAGTGAGATACACTGCGCACTGCGTCGCTCTGCATCGCGAATAACACAGCTACATGTGTAAGTAAACAGCACATTCATCTAATCAGCACGGAAAAACCAACACAACAGCTATTAAGCATCTGCTTGTAATTTCCTTGTTAGTGCGAAAGCAAAGGAGAGCACATGCGGAGCCCTTTGAAGTGCTTCTCCAGAGCCGCTGCTGATAAAGTGCGCGCAGGACAGCCCGTGTGTCATTTCCATAAATGCTGCTTATTCCTCCTCTAGTGTTCTCAATTAGAGCTCGCCGCTTTCCTTCAGAGCCGCGTTTTCCCGCCACATATTCCTAATGCACAATTTCATCTGTGGTTTGAGCGGCGAGCGCCACCGGCCTCTCTCTCTCTCTCTGCCCGGTTGTTTCAGTTCATCTGTCGGCGGCGCGGCGCGACCCGCGATCGATGTCCCATGCATCGCCATGGCAGCCTCCCGCAGCATGTGGTGGTTTGTTCATGTTTGTCATTTGTAGACCACACCGACACTCTTAACAATCCTACTGCTATAATTCTGCCATTAAAAATGAGAGTGTACCAGTGGGTAAATGTGAGATGGTCGTCTACAAAATGGAGTTCGGATGGATGGTTCAGTGGTCATAATGTTAGGGTAGATGGTCAATAGACTACAGTCACTGAGGGGAGAAAAGTTTGGAAACTCAAACTCCAGGACATGTGTGCTTCACACAAATTAAAGACAGCAATGTTTCAGGGTTTTTTTCTTTTTTTTTTCTTTCTTTGAAGCAAATTGAGAACACATTTTCCCAGAGTTTGTTGAGCAGAGTGCTCAGTGCAGTGACCTCAGAGCCTGAGCACAGACTGTGTGGTCTGTTTGAATGTAACCCTGACCAGGTGATCTGGGCATATTAACCGTGAGCCTCGTTTTGGTTGCTCCAGTGTGTGAGAGTTCTTGAGGGGCATCTCTGTTGTTGTCATGCTGTCATTGTCTGAAGGTTCTTACTGCTGTTGGTTTGGTTGTGGTTTGGGTTTTGTGGTTGTGTTCTTTCTGCGGTGTGTGATGGCTCCACATGCCTCAGTCACACTGGAATTAAATCACTCACACAAAATGTGTGTGTGTGTATGTAATGGTTTGCACTGTATGTGTGTATGTGTGCATGTATTGTGTGCATGTGTCTGTACTTCTGTGTATATGCATGTGTGTATTTGACGTGTACAATTTCATGTGTGCATGTAATTGTGTGTGTGTGTATGTGTGTGTGAATGCAGTTATGGCAGGAGAGCTGGCAGTGACTAATTGACTGGTTTCCACTTAAGCCCATATATATGTGTAGAATGATTTGTGTTTTTATGGCAGAGATTGTCTGTCAGCACCCCCCCCGCCCCCCCCCCCCCCCCCCCCCCCCCCCTCCGCCCAGCCTGCCTCAGGGCTTACATGAGGCAAATCATGTCCTTGAGTGACCTGTTATGCAAATCAGCCGGAGAGAACATGGGCTCTGAGCACATAGACCTGTGTTTCATATCCAACATGGCTGTGACGTTCCCACATCTATCAGGTAAACAAGTGTGTGTATCACAAGTCTAGCTTGCATATCACCTTCTGCTATTTGTGGCTTTATCAGTGATTTATTGATTTTTTAAATTGACGATTACTGGATAACTGCATGTGTTATGATGTAGTTTGCCACGCTGAACCTATGCCTTAATTCTTTCATGTACTATTTCCCCTAAATGTACAAGAGCGAGAAGAACGATGACCCAGATCCAGACCCCCCATCCCCTCCGGGTTTTTCACTACACCTGGCACCAGTTAAGATGCCAAGTCCTGTTTTATTTGCTTCTAAACACTCATCATTTGTTTATCCACAAAATAAGAAATGAACAGTATTTGAATAACAAATCCCTGCTGATAACCCGATGTATCTGCCAAACAGAACAGGAGTAATGACTTATGGATGCACGGCACACATGCAGGACTCGGAGCAGCATAAATAAACAGCCTCATTTGCCATTTGCCAAGGAAATAAAGTTACATTGTGATTAAATGCAAAAGAGTTTTGAAGGAGACGCTCTGTCAAGTTAAAGCAGGTGACCAAACACAGGCACGCCACAACAGTAAAATGAAGCAAGAGAAACACATTCATACCATAGTTTTTCAAGGTACCTTTGCCGCCACATCTGGACTGTCATCTAGCTGCTGCTAATTCTATTAACATGGAAATTGGCTGCTTTGACCATGCTGGTCATTAAGACCTAGACTCTGAGCCGACCAGAGGAGGATGGGTTCCCCCCTTGAGTCTGGTTCCTCCCAAGGTTTCTTCCTAGTTACACCGGGGAGTTTTTCCTTGCCACTGTTGCCTTTGGCTTGCTCTTGTGGGGGTTTAGGCTAGGTTTTTCTGTGAAGTGCATTGTGACAACTAGTTCTGAAATGCGCTATATAAATAAATATTGTTTTGATTAAATATTGACTTTATCTTGGGTTATTTACAAGTGGCACATTCCATCCATTTATACAGTAGGATATATACAAAGCCATATGGGCTGTGATCTGCTTTAAAGGATACAACGGCTCTATCCACCTGGGAATTTAACCTACAGGCCTCTACTTATCGGCTGCCTTCCCTTTGCTCGCCTGCCGGTGCCCTGTTGAAACAAGTTGAACACCATGCACCATAGGATAATTTCTATACATATAATACAATATCACAGCAGCATAGACAAACACAGTGGAACTTTATCCCAGGATGATGTTGTGAGCTCTGCGGTGCTGGGTATGTGTGGTGGTATGGTGCTCATTATTTTTATGAGTGATTGTGCCACTGGGCCATTTTATGGATGGCTGTTATCGGTGTGGTGCTGTGGTGTATTCATGAAGATATTACATGTATCAGCACTATAGTGCGTGTGTGTGTGTGTGTGTGTGTGTGTGTGTGAGAGAGAGAGAAGAGAGTGAGAGATAGACACAACACAACTGTCAGTGTTAAGTCAACTCTGATTGAATACAGTTTATTTAGATGTATGGTTAGGGCACCAGAATATGATTTGGGTACCAGATCCAGAACTCTTTGAATTAACACTGAGCATGTTACTGTGAAAGGTGATTTGTCCCTGTGTGTATGTGCATGCTTGTGGGTGGGGGGGGGGGGGGGGTTGTGTGATTCCTGCCATGTGGGTCATAAACCCCCCCCACACACACACACACACAACTGCACTGTGTACCATCTGCTTCCTTCCCCCACCAAAAACACAGACCCTGGCCCCCCAGGCACAGGTCATGACCTTTGACCCTGCTTCTCATGCTGTGGTTAACTTCCTGCTTCTTCCTGACCCCAGTTGTAGAGTTCCTGTCCTGGACTGGGGCCTGGGGCTGTTGTGTGTGAATGTGTGTGCAACTGGATACATATCCAGACTCAGGAACAAAACTATAGTTTAGATATGGCAGAAGACGCAGTGCATTCATTCCTGCATTTTGTACTGATTTATGTATTAATTTACATGTTTATCGGATACTGGCAGTCAATGAGTACAATTCAAAATCCAAATAAGTACTTAAAGTAAACTATGATTTATTAGCATTGCATTTCAAAGATGAATTTTCAATATCAGCCCCTTTAGCAACTTTCAACTATCAATGCTATATAACTGAGAATTAACAGCAATATAAACAGATGTGTCATTGCAATAATTAGCAGTTGTACACTGTTAGAGACGCTTTCATCAGAGAATTACATATGCAAATGAAAACAGCCCAATCCGCGCAAATGAGACGTGTAGGAATAAATACAGAACGATAGAGAACATAATAGCTTTCCGCAAGGACAACTTTTCAGTAGCCTAGCACTCCTTTAACAGACATGAAATTCTTGCTATCTTGAATAGTAAAGAGCGATTTAACGTACGAATTAAATATATGTATTTTCAACGGCATTATTCGGTGGTAACTACATTTTTCGCAACACTTTAAAGAGTTTTAAAATAGTGATGTAGAAAGAGCTCCGACGCGTATCCTTCCCCTACACCCCCCCCCCATGATTTCCACAGGAGCGACAGATTGGCGTTTTGTCTCTTTAAGGACCGCACCCGTCACCCACGTTACTTTGATTGACAGTTGAGGATTGTCACTCTCCCGCAGACCGACCTTTTCCTTCTCCATTCCAATCACAGCAATGGCACGGCTGCCATTGGCTGTCGTCCGTGTAGCTCAGTATGATCGACAAGCATGAACTCTCAGGGATGAACCCTATTGGTGAGTTTTACTTGGAACGTCTTGTACCCACGTGGGTACATAGATCCTATTGGCCGAGTTCAGTTTTCTGGGGTGGTCCCAGGTCCGGTTAGCGCTGGAGTGTGAAACCGCGTGTGAAAGTACCCAGTGTGTAGGAGTAGGACAGTGGGTTGCATTGTAATTGCTATTATAGAGATTATTATTATCAATATACTCCTGCTTTTTTGTTACAGAACCTTTTCTAAACCAGGTACCGTCTCTGACCGCTATTATCGTTTACTTGTTGTAGGCTATTATTGAGCGTTATTAATGCTCAAAAACAACTTCGATCGAATCGTTAATTGGCGACACTTTTGTCGCTATGAACTTTGGAGGATTTTCTCTTGTAGATTCCCTTTTTTGACGTTGCGGTCGGACTTTCAGTGAAAACGACTGTGCCGTGGTTCGTGTTTTTCTTCCATTTAGATTCATTTGGATACCATCCCGTGGAGACTGCATCATTGCGCTCGAAGGAGTAAAGATATTTCTACGCGGGGCGGGGGACTTCTTTTTCTTCACCTGTTTTTCCCCCTTCATGGTTCTTGTTGTGATTTTCTACGATTGATTTCTGTTCCTCTGTTGGAGTACCTTAAGAGATCAAGGAACAGACTCGCACCCAAACTGAAGTTAGTTGATTTCAGAGCTGTGGCGACTGGAGCGCTTGTTTTGCTCTGTGGAGTAGATACTGACTGGACGGGGGGTCGAGGATCGGTGTTTTTGTAGGGCCCCATTTTCTTCGGGGACGATCCAGGATGACTTTATCATAATTCATAATTTCTCGGGAGAGCTTCTTGGTGTTTATTCAGAAAGGTTAAAATATAAAAGCCGAGACCAGCCGATTCTCGGCCGAAGCGAGAGAGCGAGCCATGTTTCCTCAAAGCAGACACCCGGTAAGTCCAGTAACGTCCATCAAAGAAACGGACACATTTAATTTCTTACTTGCTATTATTGACCCCACGTAACCTTTGCAACATGTATGGTTTGTTACTTTGTAAATGTAAACTCTTGTGCCTTCATTATCGACACTGTCGCGGTAGCTGCAGGGCACAGATGCTCGTATTAAATCTGCTCTGGTCTCAAGCATCTTCTTTGTTTGTCCTTTGATTAAGTACAACAGGCGGCCAGACTCGCTGTGGCTCACTTTTGAAATTGGTTTCATGTGATGTAGTCTAGCTAATTGGAGAACGACCTAGACTCAAATGGGCTTTTATATTATTTTATTTTATATTTTATATTATGATATTAATGTTATTCGCAAAATGTTTTATTGTGTGTAAGCTACCTGTTTGTTTTTCGTGCGAATAAAATAGTTTTCGCATCTGTTACATGTGTTC
Source organism: Synaphobranchus kaupii (assembly GCA_029718625.1). Taxonomy (NCBI): domain Eukaryota; kingdom Metazoa; phylum Chordata; class Actinopteri; order Anguilliformes; family Synaphobranchidae; genus Synaphobranchus; species Synaphobranchus kaupii. The sequence continues at coordinate 48,490,792 of CM056376.1, forward strand.
ATGTTGATTGGAAATCCCTGTTTTACAGAGTGTAAGATGCAAGATTGTAGCCTGGGTTTCTGTGTGTTTCTGATGTTGTCGATTGTGTTCCTTTGGCAGCCTCCACACCAGGGTGGGCAGCCATTTAAATTCACAATTCCTGAGTCCTTGGATCGGATAAAAGAAGAATTTCAGTTTCTGCAGGCCCAGTATCACAGGTATCTGATTTACATCGGAACAGCCAAAGCTGAAATATGTGTATCGGCCGTGCGGCGTTTGCATGCGGGCTCTTTGTGTCAGGTCTGCGGTAGGTAAGGCTGCGGTTTGGGCCTGGAACCACAGGGGGGCGTTTCGAGTCAGCCCCGCTAACTGCTATTTCCGCCTGTCCACAGCCACGAGCTGCTTCTCTAAATATACGTCGTGGTGTGTGTGAGTGAGAGAGAGATTGAGCGAGAGTATGTGTTTTGTGTAAATAAACACAGCCGCCCAAAAGTTTAGAAGTGAATGGGTGGCCTAAAACGGGACTGTCTTTGGGAGCGAGTTTTGGTTGCTGGTGAGCCCCTGGCTGTTTAAAGTGGACTTCCCCTGTGACGTCAGCACATTTGTCAAAATGACTTGATATCTTTTCTCCCCAGAATTATCAAGACTAGACAGATGCTGAGCAGTAGTTTCAAATGCAAAGCAAAAGTCATTAAAGTACAGTGTCAGTGTTGTCATTGTGATCAGTCAGCATTGGGCTCTCTGCTTTATGTCAAAGAGGATGCCCCCACCCCCCCAACTCTTAGTTGTGAGTGAGAGTGTGTGTGTGTGTGTGTGTGTGTGTGTGTGTGTGTGTGTGTGTGTGTGTGTGTGTGTGTGTGTTCATAACATGACAATGCGCATGCATTCAAAAACATGACACCCGCAAAACATGTCAACAAGACCACGTCAAATGCATGCAGAACGTGTGTGTGCCTCTGTATATGAGTGTGTTAGTGTGTATTTTAAGATGTGATCTCTATTATTTCCCCTCAGTCTGAAGCTGGAGTGTGAGAAGCTGGCGGGCGAGAAGACTGAGATGCAGCGGCACTATGTGATGGTGAGTCCTTCTGACACCACTGTGAAAGGATCACCGTAACACACACACACACACACTCACACAGACATGTTTTGTGTGCATGTTATGTGGTCATGTTGGCATGTTTTGCAGTGTGATGTTGGAATGTTTTGAATACATGTGCAATGTGTTGGTGTGTTTTGCGTATTTGATGTGTTGCTTTGTTTTGCGTGTGTGATGTTGTGGCATGTTTTGCATACGTGTGAATGTGGGACTGGCAGTGCTGTGGCTAACTCTGCCCCTTTCTTTTTACAGTATTATGAAATGTCATATGGGCTCAACATTGAGATGCACAAACAGGTGAGTCCTGCTTTACCTGTCCTTACACTCCAGAGGGGGCGTGGCTCACTGCAGTTAGTTAGCACAGATGGTGTTTTAGATGGTGACGCAAAACGGTAGGGAGACTGATGGTGGTGACTGTAGGTGGTGTTAGGAAACTGATGATGGTGTTTGTAGGTGGTGTTAGGAGACTGATGATGGTGTTATAGGTGGTGTTAGCAGACTGAGGGTGGTGTTATAGGTGGTGTTAGGAGACTGATGATGGTGTTATAGGTGGTGTTAGCAGACTGAGGGTGGTGTTATAGGTGGTGGTAGCAGACTGAGGGTGGTGTTATAGGTGGTGTTAGGAGACTGAGGGTGGTGTTATAGGTGGTGTTAGGAGACTGAGGGTGGTGTTGTAGGTGGTGTTAGCAGACTGAGGGTGGTGTTGTAGGTGGTGTTAGCAGACTGAGGGTGGTGTTGTAGGTGGTGTTAGGAGACTGATTATGGTGTTGTAGGTGGTGTTAGGAGATTGAGGGTGGTGTTGTAGGTGGTGTTAGCAGATTGAGTGTGGTGTTGTAGGTGGTGTTAGGAGACTGAGGGTGGTGTTGTAGGTGGTGTTAGGAGACTGAGGGTGGTGTTGTAGGTGGTGTTAGCAGACTGAGGGTGGTGTTGTAGGTGGTGTTAGGAGACTGATTATGGTGTTGTAGGTGGTGTTAGGAGACTGAGGGTGGTGTTGTAGGTGGTGTTAGCAGACTGAGTGTGGTGTTGTAGGTGGTGTTAGGAGACTGAGGGTGGTGTTATAGGTGGTGTTAGGAGACTGATGATGGTGTTATATGTGGTGTTAGCAGACTGAGGGTGGTGTTAGGAGACTGATGATGGTGTTATAGGTGGTGTTAGGAGACTGAGGGTAGTGTTATAGGTGGTGTTAGGAGACTGAGGGTAGTGTTGTAGGTGGTGTTAGGAGACTGAGGGTGGTGTTGTAGGTGGTGTTAGGAGACTGAGGATGGTGTTGTAGCTGGTATTAGTTGACTGTAGGTGAGGATAGGCGACTGTTGGTGGGGTAGCCCAATGGAATTGTTGCCATGTTAGGGCTGGGTATTGTTGAACATTTTTCGATACTGGTTCCGATACCGATAACTGGGATTCGATAGCGATACCAAAACAATTACTTTTTATTTTGCTGAATGTAAACACATTTTTCTACAATATCCCAAAAAAATTCTCGCATAGCAAAATAAGCCAAAACTTCTCAAATGCTTCAGTGATTAATGTTGTCAACTCAAATTGCTGTAGAAATGCAGTATAAAATGAACAAAATTGTTAGATAAATCAAGCAATATAAAAACAATATATAATAATCCTTATTAACTCCTTTTCTTGTTTTTGTTCTTTGATATATTGATCAAAGAATAAAAACAAGAAAAGGAGTATGAAAGCCCCCCTGGCTGGGCTAAAAATTTGGTACTTAACAGATTGTTTTTTAAAAAAAGAACCAAAAATTGGCACCGATTGCTTGGACAGTCTTAGATACTTGGTGCTATGGACATTATTTGGCCGCTGCTCAAAAAGTAACAAGGTTCGATACCCAGCCCTGCACCATGCAGATTGAGGGGGATTAAGGACTAGAAGGTTTAAAGTGGGCCTTCGTGGATTAGTCCTTTACTTGTACTCTATAGACGCATGTGAAAGACACTACAGACCCCATTAGATAGTTATTATTGCGGGGACGTGTGTGCGCTTGTGTGTCTGTGTGTTTGTGTCTATGTTTGTGTGTGTGCGCATTCACGTGTGATTTAGTGTATGACGTGTACAGTATGTGCAGGGCAGGTGTAGGCTATGTGTAGGGTATATGTAGAACATGTGTAGGGTAGGTATAGGGTCTATGCAGAGTATGTTTAGGGGTGGGATATGCGTAGAGCAGGGGTAGTGGTTGGAGGAAGCTATGTAATGGAGTAGGATATTATGTGCAGACTCTGCCTGTCCTCAGACCTGAGGGAATTGGAGCTGTGTGTGACTGTTGCTCTGTCCCACTTCATTGCGCAGCCTGGGGGGTCAGATTGATTAGCCTACCCCAGGCCTTTATTGCATGATTACAGTGGGACTGGGGGGCCGGGTTCTCATTTCGCCCCATTTCTGCAAGGCCCCCTGGGGCACGGGCGTTGGGGACAGGGTTAGCAGACAAGAGGAGCAGCCGGTAAGCTGCCGTTGGAGGGATCGATAGAGCCGCCGTGCGTTTAGCCAGGAAACCCCCTGATCTGGCTGAAAGACAGGCAGCCAACCCCCCCCCCCCCCCAACCCTGGCTCTCTGGCAGGGCCTGCACCCCAATGCTGCATTGTCTCTTTCTCAGGCCTTTAATGACATGGCAGCTCCCTTTGTTAGTTAAATGGCAGTTTGACAGGGCCTTTGTTAGTGGGGGAGAGGGGCAGTGCCCTGGAAGTCTCTCCCTAGCCTCGCTGCACCACAGACCAGTCGCTGACCTCACCGTGGGCCCAGGATCAGCAAAGGCCTCCTGCTGCCTCCTTTTCTCCCCCTCTTTCAGAAAAGCTTTAGTTCAGCTGCTAATTCTGCCTTCAGCCCCGTCAGCGGCACCCCCACACCTCTCCGGGCCACCGTAGGGGGCGGGTTTACTCTGGCTCTTTTCTGACATGCTGCTGTAGGTGTCCGCTGTAGTTTCTCACTGTCTGAGAGAGCATACTGTCCCCTACTGTAGATCCACTTTGCACACACCTGTGTACTGTGTACAGTGTTACTGTAGATCCACTTAGCACACACCTGCATACTCTGTATTTCTGTAAATCCACTTAGCACACCTGCATGCTATGTGTTACTGTAAATTGTCCTCTTAGGACACCTGTAGATAGATCCACTTAGCACACACCTGCATACTGTGTTACTGTAGATCCACTTAACGCACACCTGCATACTGCGTGTTTCTGTAGATCCACGTAACCCACACCTGCATACTGCGTGTTTCTGTAGATCCACTTAACACACCCCTGCATACTGTGTCTTACTGTAGATCCACTTAGCACACACCTGTATTATATGTTACTATAGATCCACTTAGCACACACCTGTATTATATGTTACTGTAGATCCACTTAGCACACACCTGCATACTGCGTGTTTCTGTAGATCCACTTAACCCACACCTGTATTATGTGTGTTACTGTAGATCCACTTAGCACACACCTGCATACTGTGTTCCTTTAGATCCACTTAGCACACACCCATAACAAAGGCACTGTACGCCATTTAATATATGCATATATACACACATGTACAGTGTGTGTGTGTAGTGTAGCATGTGTGGTTCTCTGATTATGAGTGTCTGTTCTTTCCCAGGACATGCATGTTTAATGGGGCTCATGCAGTATTAATACTATCTGCATCACGGGAAGTACTTGGATGTCTTGTTGTGAAATGTGACTCTGTTTCCTTACATTTTTTTGTTCCGCTACTTAAATCATTATGAAGGAAAGCCCCTTCAGGCTGTAGTCATGTATAATGCATGGGTCTGATCCAACGGCAGCTTCATTCCTGTTTGGTAGTCCAATTGGGGAGTAAGGAGATTTGGTAACCCGGTTGCGTGGTCGTTTGAGATGCGACTCAGAGGAAACTAGTTTTTAAATGGATTCTTTTCAGCAGGTCTCTTGGAGAAGGTGGCTACATGCACAGGTCTCCTTACTTAGCTAGATATTGGGTGAACGTTCCAGGGCTTTTTTTGTTCTAAGACAGTGGATCTTGGCACGCACCAAAAGAGACGTCTTGGTGTTTATCTGGGACATTTGGTCGTCTGTGTCCATTAAAGCAAACTGTAGAGGACAGGATGCCCAGCCAAACAAATGCCACGTTCACTCCGCAATCAACAACAGATCTCTGCATTTGTAATCCAGGCTTCGTTTAGTCTAAAGTGTTTTTTCTCAATGTAGTTATTTTCCTCATTTCTAAGAATGACCACAACGATCAGTTGAATTCTGGAAGTTTCCAGGCACTTGCTAACATTAATGGGAAATGGGCCATATCCCATGATCCCCTAGGAGGCTGTGAAACCCGATCCTTAACCCCACCCCACTCGTGCGAGCGCCTGGGACACAAAGATGGATACCCCGTTACTCAGGAGACTGGCCAAATTTGATTGGCTGCTGCAATTTGAGCAGAATCATTGGATTTGAGAGTAGAAGAGAGATGAGATATCCAATTATCTCTGTAATTTGCAAGGGAGACTTGTGTTGCCATGGAGATGCGAGTTGGAACAAATTAAATTTTAAGCAATGAAATAATCTTAAAGTGCTTATGGGAATAGGAGAATTTGTCAGTGACACTTGGCTAAATTGAATGTAGGCCTGACATAGAGCTGTGTGGGTGGATGTAGTGGGTGGGAGCTGTGTGGGGTGACTGTGCTCTGAGTGCAGCTGTGCTGACTGACTGTGCTCTGAGTGCAGCTGTGCTGACTAACTGTTCTCTGAGTGCAGCTGTGCTGACTGACTGTGCTCTGAGTGCAGCTGTGCTGACTAACTGTGCTCTGAGTGCAGCTGTGCTGACTGACTGTGCTCTGAATGCAGCTGTGCTGACTGACTGTGCTCAGTGTGCTGCTCCAGTACGGCAGCAGAAGCGTTTAAGGCCTGATCCTCTGTGCTAATGCTTAACCTGCCATTGAAGATTAGCCAGTCTGTGTTTGGGTTTATCCGTGGCCCTCTGATCTGTTAGAGATTTCCCTTTAATCTGCCTTATTCAATTATTTCTGACCCTGAATGTATTAAATTATCCCTGTTTACCATTTTTAAGTATGTTACAAAACTGCACTGGTTTCCATGTTGTATGTAATGTTTTGGTAACGTTGTATAAGCGTTGGGTAATGGTGTATTTCTTTCTCAGACTGAGATCGCAAAGCGGCTGAACACCATCTGTGCACAGGTCATCCCTTTCCTGTCACAGGAAGTAAGTGTGTGTGAGTGCTGTACGTGTGTTTGCACATGTGATTGTGCATAGTGTTCATCCCTGTGAGTGTGTGTAATTTATTGATTGTGATAAGTAATATGTTGGGTCTCTTATTGCTGAGGTACACTCTCTCTGCTGACAGGATGGTTTTAATGGCTGAATGCTGCTGTGCACTCAATCCTGTACATAAGTAAAATGTGGCTGTGAGCAATGACTGAATTAGGGATGGGCAGGTTTGACCATAAGATCCCACAATTGCATATGTCTTTCTGTCTGTAGCTGCTCTCTCTCTCTCTCTGTCTGTCTCTCTGATGACGCTCTCTCCACCTGCAGCACCAGCAGCAGGTAGCCCAGGCAGTGGAGAGAGCTAAACAGGTGACCATGGCCGAGCTCAATGCCATCATCGGGGTACGTGGACTTCCTGGTCTGCCTCCTACAGTGTGTATACCTTTATTTTACTTCCTGTCAAGGGGGATTGTGGGTAATGTTTGTGTGTGTTAGAGGATTATGGGTAATGTGTGTTCTGTGATGGGGGTTGTGCGTAATGTGCTGTGATGGGAGATTGAGGTTACTGTGCTGTGATGGGGAATTGTGGGTAATGTGCTGTGATAGGGAATTGTAGGTAACATGTACTGTGGTGGGGGATTTTGGTAATGTGTGTTCAAGATGGGGGATTATGGGTAATGTGTTCTGTGATGGGGGATTGAGGGTACTGTGTTGTAATGGGAAATTGGGGGATATTAGCGAGGCAGGTGATATTAGCGAGGTGAGGGATATTAGCGAGGCGGGGGATATTAGTGAAGCAGGGTGATATCAGCGAGGTGGAGGATATTAGTGAAGCAGGGTTATATTAGCGAGGCAGGTGATATTAGCGAGGTGGGGGATATTAGCGAGGCGGGTGATAATAGAGAGGCAGGGTGATAATAGAGAGGCAGGGTGATGTTAGCGAGGCGGGTGATATTAGCGAGGCAGGGTGATAATAGAGAGGCAGGGTGATAATAGAGAGGCAGTGTGATAATAGAGAGGCAGGGTGATAATAGAGAGGCAGGGTGATATTAGCGAGGCAGGGTGATAATAGAGAGGCCGGGTGATAATAGCGAGGCAGGGTGATAATAGAGAGGCAGGGTGATGTTAGCGAGGCGGGTGATATTAGAGAGGCAGGTGACAATAGTGAGGCGGGGGACAATAGTAAGGCAGGGTGATATTAGCGAGGCAGGGTGATATTAGAGAGGCAGGGTGATATTAGAGAGGCAGGGTGATAATAGCGAGGCAGGGTGATATTAGGGAGGCAGGGTGATAATAGCGAGGCAGGGTGATATTAGAGAGGCAGGTGACAATAGTGAGGCGGGGGACAATAGTAAGGCAGGGTGATATTAGAGAGGCGGGGTGATATTAGCGAGGCGGGGTGATAATAGTAAGGCAGGGTGATAATAGAGAGGCAGGGTGATAATAGAGAGGCAGGGTGATAATAGAGAGGCGGGGTGATATTAGCGAGGCAGGGTGATGTTAGCGAGGCAGGTGATAATAGAGAGGCGGGGTGATAGCGAGGCGGGTGATAATAGAGAGGCGGGGTGATAATAGAGAGGCGGGGTGATAATAGAGAGGCGGGGTGATAATAGAGAGGCGGGGTGATAATAGAGAGGCGGGGTGATAATAGAGAGGCATGGTGATGTTAGCGAGGCGGGTGATAATAGAGAGGCAGGGTGATGTTAGCGAGGCGGGTGATAATAGAGAGGCAGGGTGATAATAGAGAGGCAGGGTGATAATAGAGAGGCGGGGTGATAATAGAGAGGCGGGGTGATAATAGAGAGGCAGGGTGATGTTAGCGAGGCGGGTGATAATAGAGAGGCAGGGTGATAATAGAGAGGCTGGGTGATAATAGAGAGGCAGGGTGATAATAGCGAGGCAGGGTGATAATAGAGAGGCAGGGTGATGTTAGCGAGGCGGGTGATAATAGAGAGGCGGGGTGATAATAGAGAGGCAGGGTGATAATAGAGAGGCAGGGTGATGTTAGCGAGGCGGGTGATAATAGAGAGGCGGGGTGATAGCGAGGCGGGTGATAATAGAGAGGCAGGGTGATGTTAGCGAGGTGGGTGATAATAGAGAGGCAGGGTGATAATAGAGAGGCGGGGTGATAATAGAGAGGCGGGGTGATAATAAGAGGCAGGGTGATGTTAGCGAGGTGGGTGATAATAGAGAGGCGGGGTGATAATAGAGAGGCAGGGTGATGTTAGCGAGGCGGGTGATAATAGAGAGGCGGGGTGATAATAGAGAGGCGGGGTGATAATAGAGAGGCGGGGTGATAATAGAGAGGCAGGGTGATAATAGAGAGGCAGGGTGATAATAGAGAGGCAGGGTGATGTTAGCGAGGCGGGTGATATTAGCGAGGCAGGGTGATAATAGAGAGACAGGGTGATGTTAGCGAGGCGGGTGATATTAGCGAGGCAGGGTGATAATAGAGAGGCAGGGTGATAATAGCGAGGCAGGGTGATAATAGAGAGGCAGGGTGATGTTAGCGAGGCCGGTGATATTAGCGAGGCAGGGTGATAATAGTAAGGCAGGGTGATAATAGTAAGGCAGGGTGATATTAGAGAGGCGGGGTGATATTAGCGAGGCGGGGTGATAATAGTAAGGCAGGGTGATAATAGAGAGGCAGGGTGATAATAGAGAGGCAGGGTGATAATAGAGAGGCGGGGTGATATTAGCGAGGCAGGGTGATGTCAGCGAGGCGGGTGATAATAGAGAGGCGGGGTGATAGCGAGGCGGGTGATAATAGAGAGGCGGGGTGATAATAGAGAGGCGGGGTGATAATAGAGAGGCGGGGTGATAATAGAGAGGCGGGGTGATAATAGAGAGGCGGGGTGATAATAGAGAGGCGGGGTGATAATAGAGAGGCGGGGTGATAATAGAGAGGCGGGGTGATAATAGAGAGGCAGGGTGATGTTAGCGAGGTGGGTGATAATAGAGAGGCGGGGTGATAATAGAGAGGCAGGGTGATGTTAGAGAGGCGGGGTGATAATAGAGAGGCGGGGTGATAATAGAGAGGCGGGGTGATAATAGAGAGGCGGGGTGATAATAGAGAGGCGGGGTGATATTAGCGAGGCAGGGTGATGTTAGCGAGGCGGGTGATAATAGAGAGGCGGGGTGATAATAGAGAGGCGGGGTGATAATAGAGAGGCGGGGTGATAATAGAGAGGCGGGGTGATAATAGAGAGGCGGGGTGATATTAGCGAGGCAGGGTGATGTTAGCGAGGCGGGTGATAATAGCGAGGCGGGTGATAATAGAGAGGCAGGGTGATGTTAGCGAGGCGGGTGATAATAGCGAGGCGGGTGATAATAGCGAGGCGGGGTGATAATAGAGAGGCGGGGTGATAATAGAGAGGCAGGGTGATAATAGAGAGGCAGGGTGATAATAGAGAGGCAGGGTGATAATAGAGAGGCAGGGTGATAATAGAGAGGCAGGGTGATAATAGAGAGGCAGGGTGATATTAGAGAGGCAGGGTGATAATAGAGAGGCAGGGTGATATTAGAGAGGCGGGTGACAATAGCGAGGCGGGTGACAATAGCGAGGCGGGTGACAATAGCGAGGCGGGTGACAATAGCGAGGCGGGGGATAATAGTAAGGCAGGGTGATGTTAGTGAGGCGGGTGACAATAGCGAGGCGGGTGACAATAGCGAGGCGGGTGATAATAGAGAGGCGGGGTGATAATAGAGAGGCGGGGTGATAATAGAGAGGCGGGGTGATAATAGAGAGGCGGGGTGATAATAGAGAGGCGGGGTGATAATAGAGAGGCAGGGTGATGTTAGCGAGGTGGGTGATAATAGAGAGGCGGGGTGATAATAGAGAGGCGGGGTGATAATAGAGAGGCAGGGTGATGTTAGCGAGGTGGGTGATAATAGAGAGGCGGGGTGATAATAGAGAGGCGGGGTGATAATAGAGAGGCGGGGTGATAATAGAGAGGCAGGGTGATGTTAGCGAGGTGGGTGATAATAGAGAGGCGGGGTGATAATAGAGAGGCGGGGTGATAATAGAGAGGCGGGGTGATAATAGAGAGGCGGGGTGATATTAGCGAGGCAGGGTGATGTTAGCGAGGCGGGTGATAATAGAGAGGCGGGGTGATAATAGAGAGGCGGGGTGATAATAGAGAGGCGGGGTGATAATAGAGAGGCGGGGTGATAATAGAGAGGCAGGGTGATGTTAGCGAGGTGGGTGATAATAGAGAGGCGGGGTGATAATAGAGAGGCGGGGTGATATTAGCGAGGCAGGGTGATGTTAGCGAGGCGGGTGATAATAGCGAGGCGGGTGATAATAGAGAGGCAGGGTGATGTTAGCGAGGCGGGTGATAATAGCGAGGCGGGTGATAATAGCGAGGCGGGGTGATAATAGAGAGGCGGGGTGATAATAGAGAGGCAGGGTGATAATAGAGAGGCAGGGTGATAATAGAGAGGCAGGGTGATAATAGAGAGGCAGGGTGATAATAGAGAGGCAGGGTGATAATAGAGAGGCAGGGTGATAATAGAGAGGCAGGGTGATAATAGAGAGGCAGGGTGATATTAGAGAGGCAGGGTGATAATAGAGAGGCAGGGTGATATTAGAGAGGCGGGTGACAATAGCGAGGCGGGTGACAATAGCGAGGCGGGTGACAATAGCGAGGCGGGGGATAATAGTAAGGCAGGGTGATGTTAGTGAGGCGGGTGACAATAGCGAGGCGGGTGACAATAGCGAGGCGGGTGACAATAGAGAGGCGGGGTGATAATAGAGAGGCGGGGTGATAATAGAGAGGCAGGGTGATGTTAGCGAGGTGGGTGATAATAGAGAGGCGGGGTGATAATAGAGAGGCGGGGTGATATTAGCGAGGCAGGGTGATGTTAGCGAGGCGGGTGATAATAGCGAGGCGGGTGATAATAGAGAGGCAGGGTGATGTTAGCGAGGCGGGTGATAATAGCGAGGCGGGTGATAATAGCGAGGCGGGGTGATAATAGAGAGGCGGGGTGATAATAGAGAGGCAGGGTGATAATAGAGAGGCAGGGTGATATTAGAGAGGCAGGGTGATAATAGAGAGGCAGGGTGATATTAGAGAGGCGGGTGACAATAGCGAGGCGGGTGACAATAGCGAGGCGGGTGACAATAGCGAGGCGGGTGACAATAGCGAGGCGGGTGACAATAGCGAGGCGGGTGACAATAGCGAGGCGGGGGATAATAGTAAGGCAGGGTGATGTTAGTGAGGCGGGTGACAATAGCGAGGCGGGTGACAATAGCGAGGCGGGGGATAATAGTAAGGCAGGGTGATGTTAGTGAGGCGGGTGATATTAGCATTTCTGGCTCTTTTGACTGCACTCTTCTTGGAAGTGTTTTTTTTTTGGTGGCTGTGATGTTTGTGATGTCACTGGGTCTTTGTGTCCCAAATGAATTTAATGAAGCGTGTGTTTACCCTGCACCCCCAGAGCAAAAGGCCCAGTTTTTTTTAGCTGTCAAATGGTAGACTGTGCTGGGGGGCGGGTGCTGGAGGATGGGTTGGTGGGGTGCTGGAGGGGGGTAAAGAATCAGGCACAGTCATGGCGGCTAAAATCGACCTTTGAAAAAGAAGAAATGGGGGGGGGGTAAAAAAGAGGCCCTCTGCATTGTGGGATCTGAGGAGGCACTAGGCATTATGGGATATGAGGAGGCCCTTGGCATTATGGTATATGAGAAGATTCAAATGACTCATTTATCAATTTCTGCTAATTGCTTGTGAGAAGACGCTCCTGCTGGTGGTTCTGCACTTCCCAGACTCTTTGTGATGATAATTAGACATGAGTGAGGGGGGGGGCATAACGGCTCAACAATGGAAGCAGCTAATCCATCTGGGCTCAGAACTGCTGGCCCACTGGGACGACCCCTGCAGGGGAGAGGGATTAGGGCTGATAAAAGAATCCTGAAACCCGTCCTTTCATCAGTCACTAGCCAGCCTGATGCAGCTCAGAGCCCAGCGCTATTGGCATCAATTAGGGAAAATAAAGTGGGGGGGTGACCTTCTCTGTCTGACACCTCCCACCCCACACCCCCACGCCAAAATCGCTGGGCTGCAGGGGATTTGCGGCTTAAATTTTATTCATGTGGCTTTATAATACCTGACAGCTTATCCTTGCGTAAGTATATAGCGTCTTCCCTCTGTGTGTGTGTGTGTGTGTATGTGTGTGTGAGGGGGTTGTTTTAGTAAATGTTGAGTTTGAAAGGTCGAGACAGACTCCAGCACGGTGCACCAGGAGAGTCACGTCTACCGCAGAGGAAGAGGAAGTCCTCTCTTTTTATTTGACCTTTCTCAAGGTCACACACACAAGTGGCTGTATCAATGTCTTATTTCTGTGTGTCAGTGTGTCCAGGCCGGGGGTATCTACGTCCCACTAAACGCTTTGTTATGAATTATTTATGTGGACAGGTCATGCGCCTTGCTTAGAAGTGAACATTAATTAAGGTGATTAAATCATGGCCTCCGTATAGATATCTTTGAAGCGAATATCCTGGGGAAGTCCACAAGCATTAGTCTACTCTGCTCACCCCTGTGCTCTGAGAGCTCGATAAATTTAATTTACTGTTTAACGTCTGTGCCTAATGGAGCATGCTTTATTATTGTGGCTCCTTGCCATAATGTTTGTGTGTGCAGTGTGTGTTCACTCCTGTGTGTTTTGTGATATTAGTGTGTGCAGTCCTGTTTGATGTGTGATGAGTGTGGGTTTATTAGTGTGTGAGACTGTGCAGTCGTGTGTGGTGTGTGTAATATAAGTGTGTGCAGTTGTGTGGTGTATGATATTAGTGTGTGCAGTCGTGTGTGATGTGTGTAGTATTAGTGTGTGCACTTGTGTGTGATGTGTGTAATATTAGTGTGTGCAGTCGTGTGTGGTGTGTGTAATATTAGTGCGTGCAGTCTTCTGCTCTATGCGGTGTGTAAGACCTGCATCCATCATCACTGTTAAATGCTGTAAAATCCTCCAGTTCCCCCTCCCACCTCCTCCACTGCCCCTGGCAATCCCCCCCCCCCCTCCCACCAACCCCCAATCACACTCCACACAATCCTCACACCCCTTTTCCCCCACTCTCTTGGGTGATGTGTCAACCTCACCCAACCCCCCATTCATTGAGGAGGCAGCTGCCCCCCCACCCCCCAAAAAAACAAAATCCCAGCTGTCAGTATTGTTCATGGTGGGGGTGGGGGGGGGGGTCGGATGGGGGCTCGGGGGTCATGATTCAGACGGCTATTAGCAGCTTGAAAGATCTCTTAAGTACTACATGTGGGAGAGTACAACAACTATGAAAGAGGAAAAAAAAAGATTAGTGTTTCTACAACCAGGAGACAAATTCCAGAGCATGTGATTGGTCCATTGTGTATGTGATCCAGCCAGTCCCTGATCTCTGGCACCCTGTGTGGGTGTGGCCCAGTGGACAGTCTTCACTGTACTGTGTTAATGCAGGAGGTGTAGTCTGTACAGAACTGTGTTAATGCAGGAGGTATAGAGTAGTATGTACAGTACTGTGTTAATGCAGTAGGTGTAGTCTGTACAGTACTGTGTTAATGTAGGTGTAGTCTGTACAGTACTGTTAATGCAGGTATAGTCTGTACAGTACTGTGTTAATGCAGGAGGTGTAGTCTGTACAATACTGTGTTAATGCAGGAGGTGTAGTCTTTACAGAACTGTGTTAATGCAGGAGGTGTAGTATGTACAGTACTGTATTAATGCAGGAGGTGTAGTCTGTACAGTACTGTGTTAATGTAGGTGTAGTCTGTACAGTACTGTTAATGCAGGTATAGTCTGTACAGTACTGTGTTAATGCAGGAGGTGTAGTCTGTACAATACTGTGTTAATGCAGGAGGTGTAGTCTTTACAGAACTGTGTTAATGCAGGAGGTGTAGTATGTACAGTACTGTATTAATGCAGGAGGTGTAGAGTAGTCTCCAGTACTGTGTTAATGCAGTAGGTGCAGTCTGTACAGTACTGTTAATGCAGGAGGTGTAGTCGGTACAGAACTGTGTTAATGCAGGAGGTGTAGTCTGTACAGTACTGTATTAATGCAGGAGGTGTAGAGTAATCTATGCTGTACTGTGTTAAAGCAGTAGGTGTAGTCTGTACAGTACTGTTAATGCAGGAGGTGTAGTCTGTACAGTACTGTGTTAATGCAGGAGGTGTAAAGTAGTCTGTACAGTACTGTGTTAATGCAGGAGGTATAGAGTGGTCTGTACAGTACTGTGTTAATGCAGGAGGTGTAAAGTAGTCTGTACAGTACTGTGTTAATGCAGGAGGTATAGAGTAGTCTGTACAGTACTGTATTAATTCAGGAGGTATAGACTGGTCTGTACAGTACTGTATTAATGCAGGAGGTATAGACTAGTCTGTACAGTACTATATTAATGCTGGAGGTATAGAATGGTCTGTACAGTACTGTGCTAATGCAGGAGGTATAGAGTGGTCTGACTGTGCTAATGCAGGAGGTGTAGAGTAGTCTGTGCAATACTGTGTTAATGCCGGAGGTGTAGTCTGTACAGTACTGTATTAGTGCAGGAGGTGTAGAGTAGTCTCCAGTACTGTGTTAATGCAGTAGGTGTAGTCTGTACAGTACTGTTAATGCAGGAGGCATAGAGTGGTCTGTACAGTACTGTGTTAATGCAGGAGGTATAGAGTGGTCTGTACAGTACTGTGTTAATGCAGGAGGTATAGAGTAGTCTGTACAGTACTGTATTAATGCAGGATGTGTAGAGTAGTCTGTGCAGTACTGTATTAATGCAGGAGGTATAGAGTAGTCTGTACAGTACTGTATTAATGCAGGAGGTATGGAGTAGTCTGTACAGTACTGTTAATGCAGGATGTATAGAGTAGTCTGTGCAGTACTGTATTAATGCAGGTGTAGTCTGTACAGTACTGTTAATGCAGGAGGTATAGAGTAGTCTGTATAGTACTGTATTAATGCAGGAGGTATAGAGTAGTCTGTACAGTACTGTATTAATGCAGGAGAGGTATAGAGTAGTCTGTGCAGTACTGTATTAATGCAGGAGGTATAGAGAAGTCTGTACAGTACCATTACCCACCGGGAGTGACTGTTTCATATAATCAGTGTTATCCTTCGGCCGCACAGTCCACTGGTTATTAAATCAGCGTTTTATCTGATCCAAGCCTTGCCTGAGTCCATTATAACAGCCTGTCCACATTCTGTAGCCTAATGATCTGTGCATCTGTGTGGTTCTGAGGCTGAAACAAGCCTGATCCCAACAGTGAGAGCAGCTCACCTTCCCAGTGTGCCTTTAGACGCCTGCGGCTGCTCTTCCATACAATTAAACTGAAAACGTGACTCGGGGGAGTTTTAATGAATGGTTGATTGATTGTTCAGCCTTACTGATTGATTTTGTGGTTCATTCGTGGATTCATTGATGGATGGATTGCCAGGTTAATTGATGTACTTAATGTATAATTGATTGGTTGATTGTTTTATTTATTGATTGATTCTTTCTCTCCTCTGCAGCAGCAACACCTGTCCCATGGCCACGCCCCCCCGGTCCCCCTCACCCCCCACCCTGCGGGGTTGCCGCCCGGCCTGCCTCACTTGGGCGGCAGCGCCAGCCTATTGGCCCTCTCCAGCGCCCTGGGGGGACCCCCGCACCTGTCTGTCAAAGACGACAAGAAGAGTGCCCACGAGTTGGACCACCACAGAGGTGAGCGTCAAGACAAGATCAATTAGGACTGTGAGGGGCCGGAGCCAGGTTTAACTTGTGCGACACCTGAGTTTACCCGAGCCAGGTTTAACTGTGTGACACCTGAGTTTACCCAAGCCGGGTTTAACTGTGTGATACCTGAGTTTACCCGAGCCAGGTTTAACTGTGTGACACCTGAGTTTACCCAAGCCAGGTTTTTGACTACATTCTCCACCCTGGCAGACAGCTTGCTTGCGCCTTTTTGTTATTTTTTTGTGATTAAGTGAAGGGGCGGTCTGAAGCATGTCAGTGCAGTCTGAC
Organism: Synaphobranchus kaupii; assembly: GCA_029718625.1. Lineage (NCBI taxonomy): Eukaryota > Metazoa > Chordata > Actinopteri > Anguilliformes > Synaphobranchidae > Synaphobranchus > Synaphobranchus kaupii. Next base: position 48,507,050 of record CM056376.1, read on the forward strand.
GTCTCCCGCTTAATCCCTCCCATTCTGTTCCTTTCATTCATTTTTTCCTTTTCATTTTTTTCACCCTTCAGAACATTTCTCTCATTTTTACATGCAAGGGGTCTGGCTCGTGGATGCCGTACTATGTTTTCATGTTTTGTTTTGTTTTTTTGTTTTGCTTGTCTTTTGTTTTTAAATTCAGAATTCAGGTGTAACATGGTGAAACTTGGAATGTGTTCTTAAGCATTACTAATATTGTACTATTTAAGAATATGGCATATCAATACATATTTAAAAATGACTTGAAGATACGGTAATGTCTCCTGTGAGAGGGGGGGGGGGGGGTGGTGTGTGTGAGGGGAAGCTTGTGTGTTTCTGCACTGTGACCGAGCCAGAGGAGGACAAAACCGCAACACCATTTCTCTTAAATCTTGATTGGCTGGTCCTCTGGAGGTTCTGTTTTGGTCAGAGTGAAGTGAGAGTGAGTGAGATTCAGCAGGGTCACATTGAGGCTAACAGGGAATTAGCCTCTTTATTGCAGTAAATGACAAGAACTTGCACTTGCACCTGCTTAAAGGAACTAAATTGACTGGTAATTTATTCATTTTGCTGTATCAAGTTTGGTGGGATGATGTGCCCTGTGAGCTAAAGGAAGTGTGTAAAATGAGCCGTAGTTATGTGCTGTATGAGGACGTGTGCAATGCTACTCTGAATAAAGGCTGCTTAAAACAGTGCCCTGTGTTTCTAATTCCTCCTTTCTCCTGTGTTTTCATTTCTTATTTGGCTCCTTCTGAACGGCCATGTTTGTGCATTTCTCGGTAACCATGGGAACAGAGCGAGAGCCAAGCACGGTAAGTTGCTCCCTCTTCTCTCCTCTTGTCCTGTACAGGTACGCAGTATTCAGGTATTGGTGTGCTGGTGAGCAGTGTTAAGCGGTTAGTGTGCAAATGAGCAGTGTTAAGGGGTTAGTGTGACTGTGATTTGTGTTCCGGTATTAGTGTGCTGGTGAGTAGTGTTAAGGGGTTAGTGTGCAAATGAGCAGTGTTAAGGGGTTAGTGTGCAGGTGAGCAGTATTGAGGCTGGGCATGCCCCAGATGTGTGTATCTTAAGTTTGTAAACCCCTAGAAACAACTAGTCATTACTCATGCTGTGTCAGGTCTCGTTAGGCTGCGCTAACACTAACTACATAGGTGCTAATGGTCTGACCATAGATAAATAAATATGGACAATGTAACTGAGGTCACCCATTGACTTTCCATGGGCTGACGAAAAGCGTTTTGAAGCTGTGGAGTGCATTTTTTGTGCCGCCACATTGTACAAATTGGGGCCAGAGACTACGCAGTAGGGAAAAGGGAGGACCCTTATATGGTTATGATGTCGGGCCGTGGTCGAGTCATCCAATAAGCGTGTGACTAGGCAGTGATGCAACCCGTCCCTAATTTGTCCACAAAATATTGTACAAATGACACAATAACTTAACAAATCAGCACATGGGGAGATATTAGACTAAGAAAAATCACCTACATGTTCTTGTTAAAAAAAATATTGGCCTTCTATTTTCACCGCTTTGGTGCCATTGACTTGCACTGAAAGACCTATACTGGAGCCAATCACACTCGCACTAGTGAGCAACTCTCTCACTAAGACCAGGAAGTGAGCTTCAAAAACGAAGCCCAGTCTTGGCCTCTTGGGTCTAACATGGCGAGTGTATGCTGGTCCAAATCTAGTTGGTAATTAGAGCTACTGGGTCTATAGCTATCCTTGTACCTATAATGCTCAGAACTATTTAGATGCATCTTGCTATCTAATGTTATTGTTAAATGTACAATGTTTTGGGTATTTTGGATAAACCAACATATTAGCTAGGTAGGTGGTTTAGTTGGTTTGGCTGCTGCCATCTACTGGTGGTAGCAGGTTCATTTCCTTAGCTAATGTTGGCATCACTACCCTCACATAAATACATTAACCAGATAGCCAGTCAGCTCACATTTTAAAAGATGCTAATATTTCCAAATTGACAAATTCAGAACGCTTCACTTCAGGGAGCCATGCTAACTCTGGGATCCCCTGGCAAACTTTGGGGCCCTGGCATCTCTCTGTATTTATTGCTGGGGGTCCCTCTGAATTTTATGCCTTGCTTCTGTGTTTTAAAATTTAACGGTTCAATGTTTTGTGATACTGTGTGTCTGTAGACTTCTGGGTGATGTGGTACAGTGGTCGAACTGTATACTTTGTTGCTGTGTTAATTTGGATGAATGATACAGTCCTGCATTTTGGACTCTTCCATTATGGCAGATTTAACTTGTGTTCAGACTTTTGCTCCAGGAAGACTGACTGCTCTTATTCTGGAGTTATTCAATGACACCGTGTGATAGAGCTGAAGTATGCGTCTGACCCGCAATGCATGTTCCCGGCTTTGTTAATCTCTGTATAAGTGTTTGTGCCTAGCCTTGGCTCAGGGGAACAGAAGAGACACTCACGCAACATCCCAAAAGCATTGAAACAACTTCACACAAAAATCTGTTGTTGCATATCATCACATAAACATCACCACAACATAGCAAAAACATTCCCGAACAGCATCCTAACCATGTAGCTGAAACGTCCCAGCAGTTGCTCGGGTTGGGTTAGGGTTAGAATTAGGGTTAGGAAGACGTTAAGTGTTAGGCTTGAGGAAGTTTTCAGGTTATGTTTAGGAGCGAGGGATAGGGTTATGGTTAGGGTTAGGGATAAGGTAAGTGTTGTTTGTAAGATGCTCTGCCTGTGACTGCCCTGCTTCCTGCTCTTGGCATGTTTTTCTCAATCTCCCGTCGGATAACGCATGGCGCCCTGCGGCCCTGATGTCACATCACACCTCTCCTTCTCCTTCCCTTTTTCAAATGAGCCTTTTCATCCCTCCTTACACCCTGTCAGGTTGCGTAATAAAGATGCCTGAGCGCAGCGCTGGTTTGCTGAACAGAGAGCATGCTGGGAATTACTCCCTTATTGATGGGAATATCAAAAACAACTGAAGAAATCTTCATGAACTTTGGCCGCACTTCCAACCTGGATTGCTTTGAAAGTACTGTGCACTGACAGAGTTCATCACCCCTAGCAACAGCACTGTGGAGACAATGTCTCCACCTCTCCCATCTCAGCTCCACCTTCATACCATCTTCTCTTTCTTCTTTTCTTTTTTTTCAGCGCTGAATAAATGAAAGCGATTTTGAAATAGTCTTCCATCTGTCAAGGTTTCTGCTCCTTCACTGCAGCCATTGTTGTTTTCTGTGTTTGGTGTGGCAAACGTTGTCACTTCCATGTTCCTTTTGGTTACCACAGCCACGCAATCTGAATCTGTCACTAATAAAACCTTTGAAGCCACAATGAGTATACACACGTTTGTATGCGGGCTGTGGTTTGGTTTTGGCCAGGTTTGCCGCCTTATCAAGTATCCTGGCGCCTTTATTGCACCTGGTCCTTCTGGTGTGGGAATGCTCACACCTGGTGCTCATGTGGTCACATCTGCATGCATTTCGACAGCTCAGCTCTGTCAAAGTGGCACTTCCTGCTGGTTTATTTGGCAGTAAAGGGCTGTATTTTATGGTAAATGGTTATATTTGATGGTAAAGGGCTGTATTTGATGGCTGCATTTGGTGGTGAACAGCTTTATTTGGCGGTAAAGGGCTATATATGGCATTAAAGGACAGTATTTGGTGGTAATAAAAGGTAGAAGGCAGAAAATGGGCTGTATTTGGTGGTAAAGGGCTGTATTTGGCAGGCAATTGCTCTATCTGGTGGAAAGGGCTATATTTGGCGGTAAAGGGCTATATATGGCATTAAAGGACAGTATTTGGTGGTAAAAGGCAGTAAATGGCTGTATTTGGTGATAAAGGGTTGTATTTGGTGGTAAACTACTATATTTGGTGGTAAAGGCTCTATTTGGCAGTCAATGGCTGTATCTGGTGGAAAGAGCTATATTTGGCGGTAAAGGGGGCTGCCAGTAGAGGCTGCCCCCCTGATTTGGGTTTTTGTTTTGAGCAGTTTTCTCTTCCAAATGAGGCTTTAGTGGGTCCTTGTGAAAGGGGTTCACACAAGCCCATCAGCATTGTTCCCAGCATTTAACACATCAGTGAACAAATCGCCCCTTGGATATGCTAATCCGGCGCTTAAAAGAAGGCATTGTAACATGTTTTAATTCTCCTGCCAGAGTGCTGGGTTGGGGAGAGTGGGGGCAGAAAGCCTCACTGCCAGAGGGAGGGGAGAGGGAGGGGGGGAGGTTGCCCAATCGCTTTTGCATTTCGTGGGTCACTGCATTATTTTTCAGGCCATTTAAATAATTTACCCCTGTATGGCTTGATGTGAACTCGCAGACCCTTTTACCCCCTCCTCCTGCTACCCCCTCAACAGCCCCCCCCCTTGCTTGTTTGTTAATGTCCCTGTGGCCGTTGATGCCCATGTCATTGTCAGATGTTTTAAATGTATTTTACATAATTGTGGGGTGGTAATCCCTGTAGAAGGACTTGATGCCACTGCCTTGAACGCTAAACCCCTGATCCTGCTCGCTCCTGCGCCAGCGACTTGCAGCCTCCATGGCTCATTGTTCTCTAGGGATTATCGGCATTTATTCGCGGCATTAGAGCCGGTTACACTGAAAGAAGGGGATATTGTTTGCGACACACAACACACAGGCAAGGCCCTGACGGGCAACAACAAGGATATTGGAGTGCTCAACGGAACTTGGTCACTAGCGTGCGTGCGTGCGCGTGCTTGCATAGAGGGTGGGGCGACTTAACTCTGCTTTCATATGAATATTCAGAAAGATGCTTATCTGGCATTAAGGGTGGTCTCCCTGGATGATCTGGACATAATTATTTATGATAAGCTGCTGAAAGGCAGAATATGGCGTAATGTCCATATTAGTCTGTGTGCGGGAAGAACAGTCTCCAGCTACTCTTTGCCTGGTGAGCTCATAAATATTCTGGATGATTCTGTCCTGGCTGAGCCTTAAGGGTTACAGTGGACTGAAAGAATGTGCTTTATGCTTGACTTTATTAAACCCCCTTAGTGACAAGTTGAAATTACCCTGTTTAAAGGGGCGTTGGGTCACTAGCGTTTGATGGGACTTTCAACATACCAGCTTTTCAACATTCCAGTTGCATGAAATGGACTGACCAATTATAGCCTGCCTTTCATTTGCTTAAAAGGAAACTGACAAAATAGAAATCTGAACCAATCAGAAATTCTTTATAAACACTAAAAAGCATTTTTTTGTATAGGTAAATGAACCCTACAGCCAAACATTTCAGTTTTAGAGGATGGGCTCTGATCAGTTAATTTCATACATGCACATGAATCGGTCCAATAACAAAATACTGTTTAATTAGCGCCTGAAGGGGCGTGACTAGAACACCAATGCATACCTGAATATTTTATAGTGGCTATTCTCACCCAAGGTACTTTCCTTCCCTCAGTGACTACTGCAAGGCAGCTGCTGCCTCCAAGGCTGCAAACAGTAGCTAGGTAGTTTGCTTGTAGTTCGCTGATTGTTAGAAGGATTGACACACGGTGGGTCTTTGTTTTGTTCAGTTAAATGGCATTACATTATGCTCACATGGTGTGTGTTTCAGAATGGCATGTGTTTTTCCATATAACTAATGTATTTGGAGGAAGTGGCTGCCTTCCAGTAGCCACTGAGGGAAGAAAAGTACCTTGGGCGCTATTCTCTGGATTGTAATGAAGTGACATCACAATGTCCTGGTCAAGTGATGGCGAAGAAGGAAGTGATGTCACAATGGCCCTTTGTGGCTGTGGTGTCATAGTTACGGGAATGGAAGGAAGGAATGTGCTTAGATTTGCTCATTTAAAAACCAAATTCAGAGTCTATGGCTTCATCTCTCCTCAGAGTAACTCCCTCCTGATCCCAGAGAGCCTGCGCAGCTCTGACAAGCGCCGGAACGGCCCGGAATTCTCCAGCGACACCAAGAAGAGGAAAGTGGAGGACAAGGACTCCAGCCACTATGTAAATGAAAACTGTACACGGCACATAACATACCATGTAAATAAAACAGATGCATAATTATGCAAATAATGGAGTGGTGTGGTATGGAACTTTTGTGAGTGACTGTATTCGGGAATGTTGTAGTGTGTGAAAGTACAGTATTTACTGTATATAAGAAAAAAGGAAAACTGTCTTACCTTTTTCTTCCATTTTGTAATTATTATTTAAAAAGTTAAGAGTGCAGTTGTCTCAGGACAGGTCTATACTGCAGTGGTTAATGGTACAGGGATGTCTGTGTGTCTGGCTGACCGCTGTCTCTCCGCAGGACAGCGATGGAGAGAAAAGTGATGACAACCTTGTTGTGGATGTTTCCAATGAGGTCTGTGACTCTTTGGTTGTGTAGTGTGTGCTGTTTGTGTATAGTGTGCATACAGTCTGTATGTACTGTATGTAATACACATATGTGTATGTAATGTGAATGTGTGATTGTGTGTGTCTGTATGTGTATGGTGTAGTGTTTATAGGTATGTGTAATGTGAGTGTATGTATAAAGCCCTATTCGCACAGGACTAGTTTTACCCCAGAATGCAGTGGAGCATTAATACGGGATAAATGAGTCCCTGCTTTTTCACCAAGTCACTGAGATGTTTTGCCCAACGTTTGGCGGTAGCCTGCATCTCCACAACCCATACAGGAATCCCACCGAACGCATCTGCGTATAGCACTTGTACACTGCTTCTTCTAATTCAGGAGCTTGTATTTGCACCAGCGACTAACATGGACTGTCATTTTCTTCTCCCCTCCTTTATATTTGGTAAAGTTGGGAAAAGATTTGGAACACCTGTGCGGTGGCTGGAACCCAACTGATGCAGGTTGGTTAAAGGGGGGGGCTGCTGCTGATGGAGCGAAGGTTAACCAAGGCTTTTCTGTGTCATACAGACTGCAGGGATGTGATTTTTCCTGCTTTATCAGGAATTCCTGCTTTTTGGACACATCATTCCCAATTCATTTCTAATGGAGATTCATACGCAGACAAAATCTCTCCGGCAGCCTCTATGTTGCTGAAATTGGTGCCAAATTTCAAGTGAACAAATTGCATACGGGATTGATATCGTTTAAAGACCAGAGTTTGATTGAAGGCCATTAGTAGGTAATTTTGGCTGGAATTACACTCCTCATCTGTAAAAATGACAGACATGGAGGACTCGTACAGGATTAAAATCACAGGTAATAAATACAATTACAGGACGTCCTGGGGTAAAACTAGCGAATAGGGCTTATGATGTCGTCATGTGAGTAATGTATGTGATGTAGTAATGTGAGCGTATGTATATGGTCGTGTGTGTGTGTGTGTGTGTGTGTGTGTGTGTGTGTGTGTGTGTGTGTGTGTGTGTGTGTGTGTGTGTGTGTGTGTGTGTGTGTGTGTGTGTGTGTGTATGTATATGATGTAATGTGTGTGTAATGTGATTCCTCTCTTCTAAGGACCCGACCTCTCCACGTGCCACGCCAATCCCCTCCCCCAGGGAGAATGGTCTGGATAAGACACGCCTCCTGAAGAAGGATGCCTCCAGCAGCCCCGCCTCCACTGCCTCCTCTGCTAGCTCCTCCTCTCTCAAGTCCAAAGAGTTGAGCATGGTAGGTGGGGCCACGGCTGTTAGGGGTGGTGTTTGGGCCAGTGCTTTGAGCTGTATGATGTACTGTCAAGGTGTATAATGTGCAGGGGATTGCAGAAACATTGTATCTTAAGTCCAAAGTTAAGATGTGACAAGCCTAAGATAGGATTTTTCACAAATTCGTATTTAAGAAGCAAATCTTAACTAATGTTAGGAATCGTATCTTATCTTACTCCATCCTGAAATCCTAAATACTCAATCAGATATCGTTGATCATGTTTCATGTCTGTTACCTAACAACCGACCACTTTTTACATCTCGCGCACAGCTGATCCACTGGGTAAATAAACAAATCGACGTTAGTTCGTCAACGGTAGCAGAGACTAGAAGCGAGCGAGATCAACCTAAAAATGGACCGGAAATTACAAGCTTTTAATTTCACACCTGACGAATTAGAATTATTAACGTTAGTCCAGGCTGTCATAAGCCTTTCCACAATTAAATGCCGCCTATTGACATTTTCCTCATTAATAAAAGAGCAGCCATTATGGAGTTAGCCAGCTAGCTAGTGTTAGCAAAAGTTATCTTTTTAATTCCAATGGCTAACAACAATAATCTTAGGACACCAACAGGGTTATCCTAAAGTTAAGGCACTTTATTTAGGATTTTGGCAAATTAGGATGCTTCTCTAATACACTTTTCTGGAGTTAGGAAAATGGATTTGGGAACTTTTATTCTGTAATGGCTATTTTCCTAAGTCAGTTCTTAACTCAAATTACCATGATTACTACGCAGATAAGATAGGATTCGGGTTACAATGTTTTTGTAATATGGCCCCAGGTGTATGATGTACAAATGCATATTGTACAGGTGTATGATATCCTTGTCTCTTGCAGCATGAGAAGTCCAGCACCCCCACCCCACGGGGGGACGCTACCCCAGGGCCCAGTTCCACGCCTAGCCTGCGCCCCAGCCTCACAAAACCGCCCTCCATGGAGCTGCCACACCCCCCCAGTAAGCCTCGCCCATACCCACATTGCCATGTGCTTACACCTGAACTGATGAATGAAAGCTCTTTGTGTGTGTGTGTCTGTGTGCGTGCGCGTGCGTGCGTGCGTGCGTCCGTGTGTGCGTTCGTGCGTGCGTGCGTGCGTGCGTGCGTGAGAGAGAGATGCGTTTCTGTGTGTACCCAAAGGTTCAGTGTAAGATGTGTGTGTGTTCAGTGTAAAATCTGAGATGCGTGTGTTTTCAGCAGCAGGCTTGCGGACCCCCCTGGCAGTACCAGGTCCGTACCCCGGTCCGTTTGGCATGGTGCCCCATGCTGGTATGAACGGGGATCTGACCAGCCCGGGCGCCGCCTACGCCAGCCTCCACAACATCTCCCCTCAGATGAGCGCCGCTGTTGCTGCGTACGGACGCTCGCCCATGGTGCGTAGTACACGGGACACGCGTGTGCTCTGTGTTTGTTACATGTGATGCATGCATGAGTGGGGGAGAGTGTGACGGCGTGTGATGGACTGCGGAGGAGAGTGGGGGAGTTGGGTGAGCGTGACGTAACGTGACGGAGTGTGGAGGAGAGTAGGAGAGTGTGGGGGAGCGTGACGTAACGTGACGGAGTGTGGAGGAGAGTAGGAGAGTGTGGGGGAGCGTGACGTAGCGTGACGGAGTGTGGAGGAGAGTAGGAGAGTGTGGGGGAGCGTGACGTAGTGTGACGTAGCGTGACGGAGTGTGATGGACTGTGGAGGAGAGAGGAGAGTGTGGGGGAGCGTGACATAGTGTGACGTAGCGTGACGGAGTGTGATGGACTGTGGAGGAGAGTAGGAGAGTGTGGGGGAGCGTGACGTAGTGTGACGTAGCGTGACGTAGCGTGACGGAGTGTGATGGACTGTGGAGGAGAGTAGGAGAGTGTGGGGGAGCGTGACGTAGTGTGACGTAGCGTGACGTAGCGTGACGGAGTGTGATGGACTGTGGAGGAGAGTAGGAGAGTGTGGGGGAGCGTGACGTAGTGTGACGTAGCGTGACGTAGCGTGACGGAGTGTGATGGACTGTGGAGGAGAGTAGGAGAGTGTGGGGGAGCGGGACGTAGTGTGACGTAGCGTGACGGAGTGTGATGGACTGTGGAGGAGAGTAGGAGAGTGTGGGGGAGCGTGACGTAGTGTGACGTAGTGTGACGTAGCGTGACGTAGCGTGACGGAGTGTGATGGACTGTGGAGGAGAGTAGGAGAGTGGGGGAGCGTGACGTAGTGTGACGTAGCGTGACGTAGCGTGACGGAGTGTGATGGACTGTGGAGGAGAGTAGGAGAGTGTGGGGGAGCGTGACGTAGCGTGACGTAGCGTGACGGAGTGTGATGGACTGTGGAGGAGAGTAGGAGAGTGTGGGGGAGCGTGACGTAGTGTGACGTAGTGTGACGTAGCGTGACGTAGCGTGATGGACTGTGGAGGAGAGTAGGAGAGTGTGGGGGAGCGTGACGTAGTGTGACGTAGCGTGACGTAGCGTGACGGAGTGTGATGGACTGTGGAGGAGAGTAGGAGAGTGTGGGGGAGCGTGACGTAGTGTGACGTAGCGTGACGTAGCGTGACGGAGTGTGATGGACTGTGGAGGAGAGTAGGAGAGTGTGGGGGAGCGTGACGTAGTGTGACGTAGCGTGACGTAGCGTGACGGAGTGTGATGGACTGTGGAGGAGAGTAGGAGAGTGTGGGGGAGCGTGACGTTGTGTGACGGAGAGTGGGGAGTGTGGGAGGGTGTACGGGTCAGTGGGTCCATGCTGAACGAGCTTTAGTCCTATAGTTTCACTGATACTTTGAACTACAAAGTAGTTTGAACCTGGCTCTCATACTCCCAGCCTGTCTGCTTCTCATTACACTTATAAAACATTACATTTACATTTTTACATTAAATCTTTGCTTTTAAAAGGGTAACTTGTTTGAAGCAGTTTGTTGGTGATATTTTAAATTTCACATTATGTTAAATGAGTTTTGCCTGTAGCTTTGTTGCTTTTGTAGATTATTCATTATTCACAGAGTAAAACCAGGCTCATTTGTCTGGGAGGAAAGGCTTTACATGCGCGTGCGTGCGTGCGTGCTTGCGTGCGTGTGTGCGTGCGTGTGTGTGTATGTGCATGCATGTGTTTGTGTGTGCGTGCGCTATAATGCAAGTTTCTCAGTGTTACTGTTGCAGTGTATCTACATGTCACTGTATGTTTTAATGAACACAGCCCTATTCATTGTCACTGTGTATGTGTGTGCGTGTGTTTTGAGCAGGTTGGCTTTGATCCACATCCCCACATGCGTGTACCTGGAATGCCTCCTAACCTGCCCGGGATCCCCGGAGGAAAGCCGTGAGTAACGCGCCACGTGCAACGCGCGACACGCCAGCGAGATGTGTGAAACGATCCGAGGTGTGGATGAGTCCCCCTGCGCTCCTTCTCAGCTGTGATGTCACCTGCCTGTCACCCTCTCTGCTTTCCCCCTGTCTGGGTAAAGCATACTACTAAAGGAGGGCAGTCTGTCTATAAAAAACATGAAGAGAAACGGGAGTACGCACTCAAATCACAACAAAAGTTTTCGGCTTAGGCCGAAACATCTTCATGTTCGCAAATAAAGTCTAAACGAGTATGAAGAAGTTTGAAGTTGCCAAGAGGTTTATTTTTTGATGACTTTTGTTGTGATTTGAGTGTGCACTCCCGTTTCTCTTCATCTTATGCTATTTTGGGAGACTGCAGCACCGGTATTTTAATTATATTTTTTGAACGCAGGTTAATAATCATCTGTCTATAAAAAACACAAAAATGCAACAGGCCTCACGGGAGAGCGCTTGTTTGGAATGGACTGCTAAAAAGTTCTGTGTCAAAAGAAATCTATCTGATTAAGTTGAGATTCTTTTGGAAGAAATGTGCATTTTAGTTCAGTTTATAAACGTCCTCTTCCTCGCACTGCTCTCCTTCCTTTGCTCTTCTCCCTGACCGTCCTCTTCCTCGCGCAGGGCGTACTCCTTCCATGTGAGCGCAGATGGGCAGATGCAGCCTGTGCCCTTCCCTCCGGACGCTCTGATTGGCCCGGGGATCCCGCGCCACGCCCGGCAGATCAACACACTGAGCCACGGGGAGGTGGTGTGCGCCGTCACCATCAGTAACCCCACCCGCCACGTCTACACCGGGGGCAAGGGCTGCGTCAAAGTGTGGGACATCAGTCACCCTGGCAACAAGAGCCCTGTGTCCCAACTGGACTGCCTGGTGAGAGAACTTTCTTCTGTCTCTCTCCCTCTCTTGCTTGCTCTCTTTCTCTCTCTCTCTCTCTCTCTCTCTCTCTCTCTCTCTCTTTCTCCCCCTCTCTCGCTCTCTCTGTCTCTCTCCCTCTCTTGCTTGCTTTCTCGTACTCTCTCTCTCTCTGTCTCTCTCGCTGTCTCTCTCACTTGCTCTCTCAGTCTCAGTCTCTCTCTCTCTCTCTCTCTCTATCTCTCTCTCTCTCATATGCACACACAGAAGGAGCTATAACTCCACCTTTCTCCACAGAACAGGGATAACTACATTAGATCCTGCAAACTCCTCCCGGACGGCTGCACTCTGATTGTGGGAGGAGAGGCGAGCACGCTGTCCATCTGGGACCTGGCGGCCCCCACCCCGCGAATCAAGGCGGAGCTCACCTCATCTGCCCCTGCCTGCTACGCCCTCGCCATCAGCCCCGACTCCAAGGTCTGCTTCTCCTGCTGCAGCGACGGTAACATCGCTGTTTGGGACCTGCACAACCAGACCCTGGTCAGGTGAGACCTGCGCACTACAGGACAAACTGTGACAAACTATTCTCCTGTGTATTTCCCTTATAGAACGATCGCATAGATATAGCACCAGTTTTATTGATTTTCGTGTGTATGTGCGTGTGCATTTGTGTGTTTGTGTGTGTGTGTGTGTGTGTGTGTGTGTGTGTGTGTGTGTGTGTGTGTGTGTGTGTGTGTTACAGGCAGTTCCAGGGTCACACAGACGGGGCCAGCTGTATTGATATTTCTAATGATGGCACTAAGCTGTGGACGGGAGGTCTGGACAACACCGTGAGGTCCTGGGACCTGCGAGAGGGTCGCCAGCTCCAGCAGCACGACTTCACCTCACAGGTAGAGTCTCCACCCACCTGTGCACCCACACCTACCCTACTCCCAGCAGGTAGAGCCTCCACCCACCTGTGCACCCACACCTACCCTACTCCCAGCAGGTAGAGCCTGACAGTGTCTCACTGCTCACCAGTGACCCCTGCTCATTGATCAAGCGCCTGTTTTCTGCTGAGCTGCACGTTAAAGGCCTGATACTAAGACTTTTAGCACACGCAAGACCAATAACATGACCAATGATTGGTCATGGTATTTGTTTTGCACAATTGGTTGTGTTATTAGTTTTGATGTGTGCTAAAAGGTTTTGCACGCGCTAAAGGTCTTAGTGAATCAGGCCCTAAGTGTGTTCCTCAAACTCATGAGTGAGCCCAGCTTGTGAACTGCACTGTGTTGTGAACCAGCGGCTGACATCACGTGATTCGGAGGAGAGCACATGCTTGTTGGCACTCCTCCAAATTGATAACGGAGGTTGCAACAATAAACATGAATACAAATATGATTGCGCATTCCAAATTGGGAACCCCGTCCCCCACCCATGGATTCTCACCCTGCCTATAAGATATGCATGTTCATGTGAAGTTTAATCATTGCCTACATTTGCATAAAAAATATCGGTAATGAACAGTAGAAATTGAATGCCCTCAGGATACTGTGAAACAGCAGTACAATGTGTGTGTGTGTGTGTGTGTGTGTGTGTGTGTGTGTGTCTGTGTGTGTCTGTGTGTGTCTGTGTGTGTCTGTGTGTGTCTGTGTGTGTCTGTGTGTGTGTCTGTGTGTGTTACTGAAAGATCCCAGAGCCCGTGTGTGCTTTAAAGGCAGGGTTTCTCCCTTACTCTCCCTCTCGCAGATCTTCTCTCTTGGGTACTGTCCCACCGGAGAGTGGCTGGCTGTGGGGATGGAGAGCAGCAACGTGGAGGTTCTGCACGTCACCAAACCGGACAAGTACCAGCTACACTTACACGAGAGCTGTGTTCTCTCCCTCCAGTTTGCCTACTGTGGTAAGAGCCTGCTACTCTTCACTGACCAATACAGTCCTACTGCTTACTAGGGCTGCAAAAATAATCACCATATCACCATACCGTGGTGATGGGAGGCTTACCGTGGATTTGAGCATGTTACCGTCATGGCCGCTCGTATCAATATAATGACAAATTCGCTAATATTGAAACATTAAATACAGCATGAATATTGCTTCACAACAATCCTCCAATTAAAACTATCGTAATTGTCAATTAAATTATGAATAACTCAATGAAAACATCATCCTGCTTTAACATCATTGATCCATCTTCTCTGGTAAAGTTATTTGTGTCCCATGCAAATAATACAATTAGGTCTGTTCGCATTTCAGCTGTTTTATAATTTCGTACCTTCGTTATTCATTTTCACGGGATAAACCAAGTCTGCGTTTCACTGGAATTTACTGCTCAATTCCCATCACTGGATATGACTAAAACATAACATTCCTATACTTCCATATTGACAGTTCGCAAAGTGTTATTTTCTGCACATGTGTAAGTCGCAGCATAGGCTATACAAATTGGTGCGTTGACGGTGGCTAGAGTTGGATATAGGCTATAATTCACTTTAAATTCAGTAAATTCAGGAGTAGGACTAAATTAAAAAACTTCTGGCATAAGAACCGCACCGCAGCATCCATAATTCTCAACCCGGAAAGATAAAAGGAAAAAGGCGTGGAAAAAATAAGGAATCCTTGCAGGAGCTCTACACTGCTCTATTAGGCCCTGCTGTTTACAACACTGCTCTATAAGGATGGTTGTTTACTACACTGCTCTATTAGGCCCTGCGGTTTACTACACTGCTCTATGAGGACGGCTGTTTGCTACACTGCTCTATAAGGCCCTGCGGTTTACTACACTGCTCTATAAGGCTCTGCTATTTACTACAGTGCTCTATAAGAATGGCTGTTTACTACACTGCTCTATAAGGCCCTGCTGTTTACTACACTGCTCTATAAGGCCCTGCTGTTTACTACACTGCTCTATAAGGCTCTGCTATTTACTACACTGCTCTATAAGAACGGTTGTTTACTACACTGCTCTACAAGGCCCTGCTGTTTACTACACTGCTCTATAAGGCTCTGCTATTTACTACACTGCTCTATAAGGACCTGCTGTTTACTACACTGCTCTATAATGACGGCTATTTACTACACTGCTCTATAAGCCCCTGCTGTTTACTACACTGCTCTATAAGGCACTGCTGTTTACTACACTGCTCTATAAGCCCCTGCTGTTTACTACACTGCTCTACAAGGCCCTGCTGTTTACTACACTGCTCTATAAGGACCTGCTGTTTACTTCACTGCTCTACAAGGCCCTGCTGTTTACTACACTGCTCTACAAGGCCCTGCTGTTTACTACACTGCTCTATAATGACCTGCTGTTTACTACACTGCTCTATAATGACGGCTATTTACTACACTGCTCTATAAGCCCCTGCTGTTTACTACACTGCTCTATAAGGCACTGCTGTTTACTACACTGCTCTATAAGGCACTGGTGTTTACTACACTGCTCTATAAGGCCCTGCGGTTTACTACACTGTTCTATAAGGCTCTGCTATTTACTACACTGCTCTATAAGGATGGCTGTTTACTACACTGCTCTACAAGGCCCTGCTGTTTACTACACTGCTCTATAAGGCCCTGCTATTTACTACACTGCTCTATAAGGACGGCTGTTTACTACACTGCTCTACAAGGCCCTGCTGTTTACTACACTGCTCTATAAGGACCTGCTGTTTACTACACTGCTCTATAAGGACGGCTATTTACTACACTGCTCTATAAGCCCCTGCTGTTTACTACACTGCTCTATAAGGATGACTGTTTACTACACTGCTCTACAAGGCCCTGCTATTTACTACACTGCTCTATAAGGCCCTGCTGTTTACTACACTGCTCTACAAGGCCCTGCTGTTTACTACACTGCTCTATAAGGACCTGCTGTTTACTACACTGCTCTGTAAGGACGGCTATTTACTACACTGCTCTATAAGCCCCTGCTGTTTACTACAGCTGCTAAACAACCGTTCTTATAGAGCAGTGTAGTAAATAGCCGTCCTTACAGAGCAGTGTAGTAAATAGCAGAGCCTTATAGAGCAGTGTAGTTAACCGCAGGGCCTAATAGAGCAGTGTAGAGCTCCTGTAGAGCAGTGTAGTAAGGATGGCTGTTTACACTTCTATAAGGCTCTGCTATTTACTACACTGCTCTATAAGGACGGCTGTTTACTACGCTGCTCTATAAGGACGGCTATTTACTACACTGCTCTATAAGGCACTGCTGTTTACTACACTGCTCTATAAGGCCCTGCTGTTTACTACACTGCTCTATAAGGCCGTGCAGTTTACTACACTGCTCTATAAGGACCTGCTGTTTACTACACTGCTCTATAAGGACGGCTATTTACTACACTGCTCTATAAGGCACTGCTGTTTACTACACTGCTCTATAAGGCCCTGCTGTTTACTACACTGCTCTATAAGGATGGCTGTTTACAACGCTGCTCCATAAGGTCCTGCTGTTTACACATTGTACACTACGTACTCCTCATCCTTACTTCATATCAGCAGGATGACTGGCTGAAATTACCCCATATAATAATTACCCCATATTTCATTTACTGTAAACCCAGTGGTTTCAGTTGGTTTAGTTATGCATCTAAATACAGTATGTAACTTAATTATGCACGTAAAAGCGTATTTTAGTTCTGCAGGTAAATGTATGTGCTAATTCTGCAGGTAAATGTGTGTTTTAATATTTCAGGTAAATGGTTTGTGAGCACTGGGAAGGACAACCTGTTGAATGCCTGGAGAACACCTTACGGAGCCAGTATATTCCAGGTAGGACCAGGCCAATATAGAGACATTATATCACAGGTAAAAACAGGACACTGTAGAGACGATATATTCCAGGTTGGAAAAGGTCTCAATAGAGACAGTGTATTTCAGGTAAGAACAGGTTGCTGTAGAGACAGTATATTCCAGGTAAGAACAGGTTGTTATAGAGACAGTATATTCAATGTAAGAACAGGTTGCTATAGAGACAGTATAATCCAGGTAATAACAGGTAATTATAGAGCCAGTATATTCCAGGTGAGAACCAGGTTGCTATAGAGATGGTATATTCCAGGTGAGAAACCGGTTGCTGGAGATGGTCATAGTGATAGGCGGTGTGTCAAATTAGTTTTGGTTGTCAGCTTAAATCATGTTTTCATTAATGCATTTAGACAGTTCCTATGTCTCGGTACCTGTTCTTGGGGGGGGGTAAGTTCAGTGAACTTTGTTTTATATAGAAAGCATTGTTAACCGTCATCTCCTGTGTTTGGCACTTTGGAACTTAAGAGTTCATTTTATTTTCTAAGAGGATGTACAGTCAGGTCTTGAATTATTTCCACCCTTGGTAAAGCTGCACAACAAAAGACTGTAGAATACCATTACTGAGATTGTATTGTAATTTTCCCCACATGTTGAAAATATTGGTATTTTTAATGATTCAGTGGAATCAAGTAAAATAACAACTTTTAAAATTATTTTATGAAAATAGGTTCTGCAACATTTTCCCCCTTGTGACAACTACTTGGTACAGCACTGAGCCTTTTCCTATAATGTTTTAAAATGTTTAAGAACCATTCCTCCATGCAGAACCTTTCAAGATCCTTGATATCCTTAATTTTACACTTGTGGACTGCCCTCTTGAATTCAGACTACAGGTTTTTGATAGGGTTTAAGTCCAGAGACTGAGATGGCCATTGCAAAACATGATTATGTTTTCACAGAAAATAGGTTTTGAGGCAAGTTATCTTGTTGGAAGGTCCACCTGAGGCCAAGTCTCAGCCTCCTGCATATAGACAGCCAGGTTTTTGGCTAAAATGTCCTGGTATTTGGTGGAATTCATTATGCCATTGATCTTAACAAGAGCCCATGGACGACTGGCAGCAAAACAGCCTGAAAGCATCAATGATCCACTACCATATCTGACATTTGGTTTGAGGTGCTTTTCCTTGTAGGGATCCCTCATTTGATGCCAACATGCCAACGGTGTACATGGCCAAAAACTTCAGTTTTGGTCTCATCTGACCATAGCACCCAGTTCCAGTTGTAGTCCCAATGACATACGGCAAAGTCTAGATGCTCATATTAGTTTGTTGCTCTCTGTATGGGTTCTTCTTTGCCACCTTCAGCGTCTTTCTCACTGTTCATGGGGACAACATGCACGTGCGTCCTCTTCCAGGCACGTTTGCAACTGTTCCAGATGTTTGATCATTACATTACATTACATTACTAATAGTGCTTGGTGGTGTGTTTAAACATTTTTTGTACCCATTACCTGATTAGTGTCGATCAACAACCATTTGATTGGACAGTTCTTTGGCTTTCCCCATAGACAGACACACAATACAGTTTCTTAAATCTGAGATGAACTGAAGTAGAATTCTTATTTCAGTTTTCTTTTATTTAATCACCAATCATTTTTACACCTAATGTTTTTGAGAAAAATTATTACTATATAAAATTTTTGTAAATGAGTAATTGGATTCCAATAAAAGTGTATAGTCTGTCCATATGTTTGAGCATAAAATATAGCTCACTGTGTTGTTTATTTTATACAGACCCTTTTTTTATACATTTCCCTCATTTTCATCAAGGGTGCCAATAATTGTGGACCTGACTATGTGCTTCTTGTACAGTTAAATGTTTACAGAAATTGTTTGGTCATTGTTCAGGTAAATACCCAGGAACTCTTCAGCCCTCAGCTATATATCTGTCTGTGTTCTTTCGTCTGCGCAGTCAAAGGAGTCTTCCTCGGTCCTGAGCTGTGACATCTCTGTGGATGACAAATACATCGTCACCGGCTCTGGGGATAAGAAGGCCACCGTGTATGAAGTTATCTACTGAATACCAAAGTTTTTTCTTTTATGAAATCTATTTTTTTACACACCTAAACTGAAATCAAGAACTTCTCAGAACTCTGAATCCCACCTGTCTGCTCAGGTGATTGGGCTGTCGGATCCAATACTACAGGTGGCCTGGGGGGCGGAGCCTCTGCAGGGGGAGGTGGATTGACAGGTAGCCACACAGGTGGTAGTAAATTCTGAGTTTGAAGCGGATTTCATGTTTTTATTTACCGGACGAAGAATGTGTGGCGTCTCAGTGACCTCAGCCCTTCCTGCTGTCACATTCTGCAACCTCACCCTTAACCCCTGACCTCTCTAGCGATGTCCTATCCACTTCTCTATGCTTATGCCACCTTGATATCTTTTTTTGGATGGTCGAGCTAATGTATAAATTGTATATATTTGGTTATTACAGTAAATTCTTTAGTAATGACAATGTTTGGTATGTCTTTTAAAAAAATAACATAGCAAGGATAACACTAAAATAAATACTGTCTAATATAATTTGATGGATTCATCTACACAATAAATGTTTTTTCTAACAATTGTTCTTCCTTGTTCTCAGATTTCTTAAGGCAATAATACAAATATTTTTTTAAATATGGTGTGTAATAACAGTGGAAGTGATAACGGGAACTCTGAAGTAGCAATTATAGAAACAAATCTTACATCATACCATGATGACATATTAGTGTTAATTTTCAGAGAACGGCTGCCACATTCTACCCAGAGGGTACCGCAGGCAAGCAGAGGGGAAAAGACTCACCCACTGAGTAGGAGATACTCAACACAAGGCATTTCATCAGAGTGCAATAGGCCCAGTTAGGGAGAGGAAACGCCTCTCAGAATCTGTGTCTCACTCGTCTCTGTAAACCTGCTCCTGGGAACTCTGTTATCCATTAAGGAAGTTCTGTCTCTTACTGTGTGGAGTGCAGGGTCTGGTCACACAAGATGTATGACTCAGTAAAATTAACTCACACAGGGTTTGGCTGACCTCAGGCGATTTTTTGTAAAAATGTTTAAACCTTAATAATTCACCCAGTGTTTTGTCTTAGTTTTATATTTTCAATTAAAAAAATTTTTATTATAAATTAAACATACATCAGACAATCTACAGTTCACCTTTTACAATTTACCAACATTTATGATGGTATTTATACTTGAACATGTTCTTGAAGTTAGAGCACATTTCTGAAAACTGCATTACATTACAATTATTTATTTATTTATCCAAAGCGACGTACAATAAGTGCATACTGAAGGTCATTGACGCGACTACAAAGCAGACCCGATAAAGCACAATCTCATAACATAGGAGCCATCCCTAGACCGACACAGAATATAGTACAAGCAGTCAGCTATACATTCGGAACTAAAATAGCAACAACAAAAAAACACAAGTTAAATAGAAAACAAGCAAAAACTAAAAAAACAGGAAACAAGTACTATAGAATTGGCCCTAGAGTAGGCTTGGGACGATGGTCGATGGAATCCACTATTGACAATGGTTGAACCCATCGGCGATGGCTATCTTTGTCGATGCCTGGACGATTTTTCTTAAAATAAAAATTTTGCCTCTCATTCTGTGTTTTTAATAAATTTTCTACTCTACCATGCATTTACAATGTAACGTGTTGTCTGCGTCTTTGAAATGTGATCGCCTATGCAGCGCAACGGCGCCATAATTTACCTGGATTGAGCAAAATCACGCTGATAGCCTACCTTCTGTTAGACCACAGTGCAACTAACTATATAATTTCATTCAGGCCTAATTAAACAAATTATATTTCGTATTCAATAGTGCTATTGATAAACTATTGTTCAGTCTCTAAAGGAGTGTAGGCTTAGGCTACGGAGTGGTGAGCTGTAGCCATATATCCCTCAACAGCCTTTTTATTCTAACAGCACAACAAGCTTACCGGTGTCGGACTCGGGGCATGGAAACAAATATAGCCTAATATTGTACAATCTGGCTAGACTAATGAAAGATGTTATCAGAGAAATAAACTAGATTGGATGAAAAGGTGGCCGCTATATTCCTATATTGGTACACGGAATGTCTTCGTCGCTCAAGCAAAACATTGAAACGATTTAGGAGTTGAGGCTATAATCTCAAATTGATTCAACAGGTTTATGTAGAATAGTAAATAATGTAATTTACAATGTAATATAGCCTAGCTTAACCATTTCATCAGTGAAAAAAGTCCCCTATAATGAAAAAAAATCTGTCAAACGTAAGCCTATAGGTCTTTAGGCTATAAATAGTTTCTGATTATCAATAAAAATAATTTGTTTCAGGGTAAATTATTATGTATTTTTGATTACATTAGGTTAGCTAAAAAGGTCTAACCCGATTGTGCTAAGTGAGAGAAGTTACGTGCAGATGGAGATAGACTGTGCGGGATGGCACGCGGCATAAAGGGGATCTTGTGAATCGCTCACTACAAGACAAAAATAATAATGAACGTGATGACTGCTAGTCTAGCTTCTTCACAAAATGAAATGAAATTAGTAAAATTAAACGAATTGCTATAAGACAGACGAGGGCGCAGAAAGGCTTAGGGAAATTATAGCTCCTGAGCGCTGACCGTGATGCTGACCGTCTCGTTGGACAGCGGCCAGGTCAGATAAATCGCCTCTACTAGCTAATATAGAATAGACGTGAAATCTGTTGTATATTATTCTTTATTATATCTGGACAAAATAGTGAATACGATTCGCAATGGTAAGCCATAATAAGTAAGCAAAAGGCCCGCTGTTCAATAGCCCCGCCCCCGCCCCCGCCCCCGTGCCCCCCTCGATAGAATCGACCATCGGCGATGGCTAGAGGGCTCGATGGGACTATGCTGCCTTGCACACGATGGCACAAGCCTACCCTAGAAAGGTAGTTTAGTTGAGGTGGAGTCTGAAAAAGTGTGCCTTCAGACCACGACGGAAAACAGACAGTGTTTGAGCTGAGCGCAGCGGAGTGGGGAGTTTGTTTCACCACTGGGGATCTAGGGTTTGAGAAGCTCCACAGTCGGGACGAGCGAAGGCCGTGAACACACAGGGAGGGAATTGCAAGTCGCCCTGCAGCAGCAGAGCGAAGTGGTGGAACAGGAGCGTAGTGCTGGATTAAGTCCTGTAGGTAGGAGGGGCCTGACCTTTTGGCTGCAGTGTAGGCCAGGGTCAGAACTTTGAACCTGATCCTGGCTTTGACCGGCAGCCATTGGAGTGACCTCAGCAGAGGGGTGACGTGTGAGAACTTTGGGAGGTTGAACACAAGCCGAGCAGCCATGTTCTGGACCAGTTGTAGGGGCAGAATGGTACAGGCTGGTAGGCTTGCGAGAAGGGAGTTGCAGTAGTCCAGACGTGAGGTGACCATGGTCTGGACAAGAAGCTGGGTGGAGTAGGTGGTCAGGTACGGCTGAATCCTCCTGATGTTGTACAGGAGGAACCTGCAGGACCGTGCCGTTGCCCTGATCTGCTCTTTGAAGTCCAGCTGGTCGTCCAGGACCACCCCCAGGTTCCTTGCGGAGCGGGAGGCGGTTCCGTCGATGGTGATGGACAGGTCTAGAAGCGGGGAGGTCTTGTATGGCATGAAGAGCAGCTCAGTCTTGTCGAGGTTGAGCTTCAGGTGATGGCTAGACATCCACTCAGAGGTGTCACCCAGGCAAGCAGATATCCTCTCCTTAACCTGTGGGGTAGAGGGAAGGAAAGAGAGGAAGAGTTGAGTGTCATCAGCATAACTAGCCATGTGAATTAATAACCGAACAATAACAATAACCCTGTCAAACAAAATGTACATTTAAATGTATACATCTAGACATCTAACTGGAACTTGAAATACTGAAATCAATTGAAACATTTTGTTCAGAAAATGGTAAATAATTAAAACCATAATCTCTTTGAAAAATATTTAGATGAGAATACAGAGTGCAGAGAATACTTAGCGCAGAGTGCAAGGCTAATTTCCAAAAGTTTGGCATCTCGAAGCAAACACCTTTCTTGTGTGCTATTTTCTCCCTGAATGTCTTTTAGAATAGCTTGTGAATCATGAAAGGTTAAAGGTGTTGCAATAATGTTTATTTGTGTTCACACTTTGCATTCAGATTTGGGAACCTTAAAAACAAAACTGATATTTCCTGATTAAACCAATCTGCCCCCTCTCTCCAACTCTGTCAGAAAGTGCTCCAGATTTCCCTTCCACTTCTCTCATTTTCCACACTTGCAATCCTCCCACTTCCCAGTCTACTGGTTTTTCCTCAAAGAGAGAAGCTGAGTACTGAAAGGGGGTCTGTTGGAGAGGCACTCATCAGGCACCACTTCTTTTTGGAATCACTTTTTGACCCTTGACCCTATGACTCATGAACCCTGCTGTCTTTTTACTGGCTATGGCACTGCTTCAGGAGGAGCCTGTCGTGGTCAAAGGTTAAAAATGCCATGGTTCTGCAGCAGCTTGTGTACTCTTGCATGTGGGGGGTCACACAGGAAGCTGGCGGTCATGTCTGTGGGGGTGGGGGGTTCTCTCCCTAAGCCATACCCTCCTGGATGGCGGTGAAGATAATGTTTGTTATGTGAAACATAAAACACTTCTGAATTTGTGCTTTTTCTATTCAGTTGGATCAGGGGGAAAAAGCTCATTCAACAACTGTGGTGAAATGTGTTTCCAGACCTATGGTGAAAAGGTCTTTGGCAAAATATATACAAAATACAGATTGGCAAAATACACTGCCTGGCCAAAAAAAAAGTCGCAGTTGCACCAGTCATGCATAGTGCCCACTGTACAAGCCTCTGGAGGCAGTGTTATGATCTGGGGTTGCTTCAATTGGTCAGGTCTAAGCTCAGCAACGTTATGCAGCAATAAAATGAAGTCAGCTGAGTACCTGAATGCACTGAATGACCAGGTTATCCCATCAATGGGCATATTCCAGGACGACAATGCCAAGATTGTGAAAGAGTGGTTCAGGGAGCATGAGGAATCATTTTCACACATGAATTGGTCACCAGAGTCCTGACCTTAACCCCATTGAAAGTCTTTGGGATGTGCTGGAGAAGACTTTATGGAGTGGTTTGACTCTCCCGTCGTCAATACAAGATCTCGGCCAAAAATGAACGCAAGTCTGGACGGAAGTAAATGTTGTGACGTTGCATAAGGTTGTCGAAACAATGCCACGACGAATGCGCGCCATAATCAAAGCTAAAGGCGGTCCAACAAAATATTAGAGTGTGCGACTTTTTTTTTGGCCGGGCAGTGTACATAAGACTATGGTCTAATGTCCAAGAAGTGGGGGTGGGTGTTTGTATTCAGATGGATGATGATTTGTATTAAACTGGGGAAATGAATGAATAAAAATTTGTTTGAAGAGATTAATGATGTATGTATTCCACTGAAAAATTATTAAAATGTGTATAGAATATTTTAAGTCAAATATATGGAAAAAAAAACTAAATTCTAAATGTGTGATTTTTCTATTCAGATGGATCAGAAATAATGTTTATTCAACAATGTATTTGACGACATGATGAAAATCTCTTTCACTGGAAATAGATTTTTGTGATATATCTTTTTCATTATATATTTTAAAATACGTAAATAATTATACTTAATATTCAATATACTACGAAAGTATAATGTCCCAATAGTAAAACCCTTTGGAAGACACTTTTGGGGAAAAAAAGACAAAAATACATAAAGATCCGAAACCGTATTCCTAATGCTAACCCAAACCGTAATTCTAACCCTGCATCCTATTTCTAGCCCAAGGAGTCTATGACAAATATATTAGTTTTCTTTGCAAATGGATATAAAACAATAGAAATATCACAAATTCAAGCGAACAAAAGGAAATGTGTTTCAAGCCATTTATTCAATCCAATTAATTCAAGCCAAAAATGTATTTCAGAGAAAAATACATAAATGTATAAGGGTATAGTCACAACGACATACAAGGGGCCCTAATTTCCCCAAACACACACAATTAGACATAAAGGATTTTTTTAAAGACACAGACACACATGCACTTTCACACAAAAACAGTCTCCACCAAAAGCACACCTTCAAGGGCCTGATCAAATCCCAAATGCTCAGGTGTTTTGCATTTGCATACAGAATACAGATTTTGAAGAGGCCACCAAAATTCTCTTCAGCACATTCAAACCCAGAAGGTATTCCAGATCTTTCTTCAGACAGGTCCAGAAGACCATCTTGGCTGCAAAACGACAGGACACAATAAAAATCATTCCACTTATCACCACCTACTCTGCATTCCGCCAAGCAGAAAATAGCTAAATTAAACACAACCTGGCCAGAATCCTGCAAAACATGAACCTGCTCCAGGACTACAAAATTATCTCTGCCTACAGAAGAAACAAGAACCTCAAGGACCATCTGGTAAGTAGCAAACTACCGGAAATCAACACTGTACCCACACAAGGCCCGGTATTTTACAAACAGGCCACTACAGTCGAGAACAACACTACAAACACAAACTACATAATTAAACAAAGACAGTCAACAACTGCATATGTCGTAAAGTGTAATCACTGTGACATACAATATGTAGAAAAGACAGAGAATACAATTAGGACAAGATTACCACAACACGCATACAGTATTAAAAATCATAGAGACACGGACACACACCTAGTGGCTCATTTCCTTCACCATGGACTTGAGGCACTAGAAATATCGGGCCTTGAAACAAATGCTAACGACATCAGAGGACAGATACTAAAAATGTAACACTATATACTCAGGAGGACTAAATAAATGCAGATAAACTTGAACCCCAAGATTGCGTTATAATTTTGAAAACTGCTAGTTACAATTGACAATGTAAGCTACAATTTTATATAATTCGTTCATGGGTTTAGTGGGCGGAATTTTATTGCTAGATCGCTAGATAAAACCGCACATCAGCAACTGAAATCTTCATTTACCTCACGGTGATGGAGGTGCTGACCACCACGGAAAGAAGGAGAACTTGACAGTCACATTTTTTTGAAATGAGCAAGATTAGCCTGTTTAGACTAATATGACATTGGAAGATATCACGCATTTGAGCCGTTGTCACTGATGATTTAGGCCTGTTCATTCAGAACATCTCTTGAACAGTCATGGACATTATGCTAAGTAGTGTAAATTATCAAAGCATTGCTGAATTTTTTCAAGCCAGTCTCCAGCCCCAAAGTGATCCAACAAGTGTTTTACAAGTCTTGTGACACATCTAATTACATCACCTTACTGTGTGGATACATATCTTCTTTTTTTGCAGTGAATGGAAACCAGTCCCTCAAGAGTTAGCTGAGTGCGAATGAGCTCAGGCTCACTGCTGACCAGATTGTGGAGGAGGAAGAGGGCCATCTTTTTAAAATAAAGCGTGTTTTCTTGCACACATAAAAGTTATATTTTAGCGTACGTATATGTCCTTTTAATGTCATAGCTTTGGCCACCTGTTTGTTTCCACCATGGGACCTGCAAGGATTTAAACTAGTAAAATATAATCACAGTTTTCATTTGCACTTTGTACATGACATTCACCACTTTTATTTAATTGATCTTTTTTTGTTTTTAGCTGCAAACAATTTTTTTATTTCTACCTTTTGTATTATAACCATCATCTGTGCTTAATAAGTGGTAATTACTTAATCCACTTAGATGATTGAGGTGGTGCAAATGGGATAATTATTTGAAAAGTGGCTTGACAAAGAGGCAATCGCAAACTCTAGCTGGTGGCGGACTGAAGTACTAAGAAAACCAGGGGAAACAAACTGGCGGCCCTAGTCATAATATAGGCATTAAGTCAAAATTATAAAGCACTTTAGAAACATTTTTCCAACCACCACAAGAGTGTTTGTATCTTTTGAAGAGAAAATGATGCATCTGTTCTGATATTCCTCACTAAATTAAAATTATGGAGTTTTTTTTTTGCTGATCAATGATATTGAGTGTAAGCAAGCCTATCGTGGTTTATATCATCTGCAATGACAAATTGTCCTCTGTAAGATGATGTATAAAGCTCTAATGCGTGATGCAGCATGATCACACAACGAACACTTGTTCATGTTCCTGCCACCTGCTGGTAGAGTTTTGTCATTTTCACTCCGTCTGGAAAGGGTTAACCCTAACCCTAACCCTTAACGCCCCCCCCCCCCCCCCCCCAACCCGTAAATGTTATTATAAAATAATCATAACTAAAAATAATTTAAAAACAAAGAAAATGTTTAAAAATATTTATTTAAAAAAATACATTTAAATAAAAAGGAATATTTACAAATAAATACATTTTAAATCTAAAAAAATAAAATAAGTTTTAGTTAAATGTATTAAATATTAAGTAAAAAAAGTAAAAAGAAATTTAACTAAAGAATCAAATAAAAATATTTTTAATGAAAATTTACAAAAAAAATGTAAACAATGTAAATAAATAAATAAATAAAACTAACTAACCTTAATTCTAATTCTAATTCTAACCCTGAATCCTATTTCCAGCCCTAGGAGTCATCTCAGATGTAATTTCTCTCTTTAAATGGACAAAAAAAACCTATTCTAGCCATTGGAGTTATATCAGTTATGTCATTTTCCCATTAAAATGCATAAATAAAATCTCTATAAAATGTCACCATTTCAAACAAACAAATACAAGGAAATCTGTTTCCTTTCATAATTTATTATGAAAAATGCATTTCACATTTTTCAGCCTGTCCACAAAGTAAGCCTATCGAAAATAACTCTTTGACAATAATCCTTGCACAATAACTACCATTAATGATTTATTTCAGACATGCTGGATCATCCTGAAAGATTCACAAATATTTTATTCTCAAAAATGCAGCTTCTGTGGTGATGTTTCCGTTTACAGAGTGTGGGATAGAGAACAGCAAATAGAAGACAATGGTAAAGGGAAACTAACAAACAGCACAGTCTTTAAAAGGGCCTAAACAGCATAATGGGATTAATGCGCTTGAGCCCACCTGCGGGGACGTGTTGAGGTGATTAGCGAGGACCGTGTGAAAGTATCGCAGACAAACACCTGGAGCCACTCTGCCCCCAACATCAGCTGGAGCCTACAGATATGAACACTTCTGTCATTTCAACACTAAAAATAATCAGCTTCTGGCATTTTGTAAGCTATATTAATCCACAGATTTCACATTAAATATTTAAAGCGTGGGACAGTTATTTGCTACAATGTCGATAAAAACAGGATTAGTGTCTGATAGAGCTCCTCTAATCTCTTTTCCGTGGGAGAGTTTATAAAAGAATCTCCTCTGTTTTAGGAATTAATGCAGCTCCTGTTTTCAGTGTTACCTTTAGAGCCTGAACACACACACACACACACACACACACACACACACACACACACACACACACACACACACACACACACACACACACACACAACCCACACAAATGCACACACACACACACACACACACACACACACAAATGCACACACACACACACACACACACACACACACACACACACACACACACACACACACAACCCACACAAATGCACACACACACACAACCCACACAAATGCACACACACACACACACACACACACACAACCCACACAAATGCACACACATGCGCACACACACCTAGCACAGATCTCCACTCACAACATCAGGGGAGACTGTGTGTGTGTGTGTGTGTGTGTGTGTGTGTGTGTAGGAAATGTCTTTAAAAGCTATTGACTTCAAAACCCTCCACCCATATTAATGGGTAATACTGTTACCAAAATAGTATCTCTCACTAATATTATTTATCTTAAGGTAGAAATGGAGCACATTCAGTGAATACCAACATCTTCCACACGACTGTAAAGCATTTTTAAAAGCTTATGTCAAGCAACGAGTCTGATGCGCGTGGAGCTAAATTAAATCATATCTGCAATCTGTAGTCAGTGTCTCAGGATGCAGCCACCATCTGCCCCCTCTCCCATTCAGTCATTATGGAAATGGTCAAAATTAACAAATAAAAGCAAGATTGTTGGCTGCGCTGGGAGCTGGTGGCTGAGTGGCTCGTCTTTGGCAATAAACGGCCTCCAAATGTTGGAAAAGCATCATCGCGCTCATCTCGCGGAGCCAGGAAAACGGAGCTTCATTCAAAATTGTCATTAATTTGTGTAATGTTATTATTTCTCTGTCCCCATCCTCAGAATAGCGCATGTATAATTAAACTAATCAAGGTTGCCAGGGAGAATTGTGTCGTTATTAATGGCTTTAAACTGCATGGCGCTGTCAGGGGATCTGGGCCGTAGCCTGCATGTTTAGCTTCATTTCAGATAAGCAGCTAATCGCCGCTTTCAAAGGCTCTGAAAGGGGAGCGAAGCCATTCAGTTTTAATCCATATCTGCGTTAGGCAGAACGCGCAGCGGTCGCCAGAGCAGAGAGCCCTCGCGGAATGTGCCATTACAGGAACAGGTGGGACGGAGGAGTATTTCGGGCCATTTCCCTGCATGCTGCGCGCGTTTGGCCCCCCGCGTTATGACCCACCTCATGTATTTATCAGCGGACTTGTGCGGATTGGTGTCCCTTCTCCCTATTCTCTCTGTAGTGAAACGCCAAGACAGAATCTTCCCTGATCGCCTCTCTTTTTTTTTTTTTTGTCCCTAACTGGAATTTAAAGGGGAAAAATGAGAAAAAAGCACATGAAAGCCTTCCAGCAGAGCTTTAATCTGTCACACATGCAATTAAAGTGTAAAGCGCCTGGGAACCATAAACTCATTATCTCTATACTGTATACTGCATATGAAAGTAATCATAATATTTGGTGGTGATATTGGGGGGGGGCGGGGGGGGGGTTGTTAATCACCCTTAATATATTATGATGTGGCTTTTAACCTGACAATCACTAATTATTTTAATCCTACTACATATTTTCTGTTGTTTTTGCAGGAATTTATTAGATGTATAGACAGTTCCTAGTGGCGGTTTCCCATGTGACTGAAAAGAATTTGATATATTCAGTGTTTGAATTTCGTTAAAAGCCACAGGGTACAGATGTGATATATACCTGTCCAGGGTACAAGTGTGCTATATACCTGTCCAGGGTACAGGTGTGACATATACCTCTCCAGGGTACAGATGTGATATATACCTCTCCAGGGTACAAGTCTTTGTATATATCACACCAGTACCCTGGATAGGTATGTAACACACCTATACCCTGGACAGGTATACAGCACACCTGTACCCTGGACTGGTATATAGCACACCTGTACCCTGGACAGGTATATATCACACCTGTGCATTCATATTTTTCTAAGTAATCCCACAATCTCATTTTAATTCCACACACATTCTGCTCTGTATAGTATCACACAAGAACATACATGTCTCAGTGTGAGTCTTAATGTATTAATACATTTTTTGAAAAATAAAGTACAGCATAAAAACCTTAATATTTTTGTGAATATAAAGCCTACTTCTGTGGAAATATGGTACCAATATGTGTGTGTAATTAAAACTTTATGCATATTTAATATGCTGCCACATATTAAATATCATTACTTTTTTAGTAGCTAGTAAGATGCATGACATTTGTCTTGATTCTGTGTATAACAAGTAGGTCAATGCTGTGGGAAAATACACATTTCGTTTCACTGAAAATTCATTTCACAATGAAGTGGAGATAAATCTGTACTGGACCAAGACAAATATCAGGAACAATTACTCTTAATGTAAAACTGGGGCCATATTACATAGTCATTACAGAACAAAAGTTCCTAAGTCCACTTTCTTATCCTAACTCCAGGTGGGAAAAGTGAATTACAGAAGCATCCTAACTTGCCAAAATCCCCAAATAAAGTGCCCTAACTTATAACATAACCCTGTTGGGGTCCTAACTTCATTTCGTTAGCCATTAGAACTCACTAACACTAGCTAGCTAGCTAACTACCATAATGGTGGCTCTTTTATTACTTTTGGAGAACTAGGAAAATGTCAATAGGCGGAATTTATTTGTGGAAAAGCTTATGGCAGACCCAAACGATGTGTTGCGGTTTAGTGACAAAATACTTATTGGCACCTATCGGCTGCCACGGGCCATGAACCTGCAGTTAGCCAACCAGCTGCGAACGGTGTTGGAGAGGCTTACTAGGTGTCATGGAGCACTTACTAATGCGTTACTTTGTTTTGTAAAAGGAGATTTTCTGAGCAAAGTCGCTAACCTACAATGGCAATGGCAATCAGCAGTTTAGTCCCCATTATATACAGGGGTGTTCAAAAAAATAGCAGTGCGTTAAAAAAAATGAATAAAGTGCAAATATTTTTTAATAGCTTTTAGTTCCATATTTCAAATGTAGTGGAAACATTAGACATTCAATTCCAAATCAAAGCATTAACAAATTTTATCAAGTCGTGCGTTATTCTTTTACAGGAAGCAAAGAAAAGGAATATTAATCTGTTCAAAAAAATAGCAGTGTCGACATATTTCTCTTCAAACTCAAACACTTACTGTATAAATTGAAGAAATTTTTCAAGATTTAACTTCACTTTAAATTACTGAACTAATATTTAGTCGCATAACCATTGTTTTTGATAACTGCTGCGCATCTGCGTTGCATCGAGTCAACCAACTTCTGGTACCTAGAAACAGGTATTTCAGCCCAGGATGAGCGAACTACATTCCACAGTTCCTGTGAATTTTTGGGTTTTGCTTCAGAAACTGCATTTTTAATGTCACCCCACAAGTTTTCAATGGGGTTGAGGTCGGGGGATTGAGCTGGCCACTCCATTACCTCAATCCTTTTTGTCTGGAACCAAGATGTTGCTCGCTTACTCGTGTGTTTGGGGTCATTGTCTTGTTGAAACACCCATTTCAGGGGCATTTCCTCAGGGGCATATGGCAACATAATCTCTTCAAGTATTTTGATGTATTCAAACTGATCCATGATCCCTGGTATACGATAAATAGGCCCAACACCGTAGTATGAAAAATATCCCCATACCATGATTTTTGCGCCACCATGCTTCACTGTCTTCACAGTGTACTGTGGCTTGAATTCAGTACCCGGGGGTCGTCTGAAGTACTGTCGACGACCACTAGACCCGAAAAGAACAATTTTACTCTCATCAGTCCACAGAATGTTACGCCATTTCTCTTTGGGCCAATCAATGTGTTCCTTGGCAAATTTTAACCGATTCTGCACATGCCGTTTTTTCAACAATGGTGCTTTACGGGGGCTTCTTGCTGATAGCTTAGCTTCGATCAAATGTCTTCTGACTGTAACAGCACTTACAGGTAATTTTAGATCATCTTTGATCTTTCTGGAGGTGATGATTGGCTGCATCTTTGCCATTCTGACTATTCTTTGATCCGTTTTAACAGTAGTTGCTCGTTTTCTTCCGCATGTTTCGGGTTTTTGTTGCCATTTTAAAGCATTTGAGATCATTTTAGCTGAGCATCCTATAATTTGCTGCACTTCTTTATACGTCTTCCCCTCTCCAATCAACTTTTTAATCAAATTACATTGTTCCTCCGAACAATGTTTGGAACGGCCCATTTTACTTAGAAATTCAGAAGGAAATATATTTTATAACAATGTGTGAAACATTTTCTTCCCTTCTTCCTTAATAAAGGACAATTAATGACACCTGTTTTTTCACAGAATTAATTAATTATCTAATTAAACTCCACACTGCTATTATTTTGAACACGCCCCTTTCAATGAATGAGTCAATTACTCAGAACAAGCAGCGTGCATGTCATGACAGTTGGGTCTGTTGTTTTTCTATTACACTACTACATCTACAAGTAAATGATTTGCCATGCAGAAATATCACTACTACTAATAACAGTGGCTCATCAGGTTACTGATGTACTGCTATTTCTTTGAACACCACTGTAGCTACAGTACTAATGTCAGTTTGTTTATTTACCCAACCGATCAGCTGTGCATGAGATGAAAAAAGTGACATCAGTTAGGTAACAGACATGAATGTTTATCATTGATTTCAGATTGAATATGTAGGATGTTCTAACCTGAGATAAATCAGGATAGAGTAGAAGATACAATGCCTAAAGTTAGTTAAGATTTGCTTCTGTAATACGAATTTGTAAAAAATCTTACACTTGTCAGATCTCAACTTTGGACTTAAAATATGACGGTTCTATAATATAGAGCTGTAATAATCTATACATCTGCAATTGAATGTGAACTGATATCACTTCAAACATGTTCACAATGGTCCATCACCATTCACCATGAGACAATCCATGCTGTCACTACTTCAATGGAGAAATAGATAAATACTAATTCAAGTACATTTCACATACACAGGCAGACACACACACACAAACAGAGGCATACACACAGGCACACACACACATGCAGGTGCACACACATACACAGACACACACAGACTGAGAGAGAAACACACATGCACAGAGGCAAACACACACACACATACGGATGCATATACATACACACAGGCACACAAACACACATAGGGACACACAAAGACACACACACTCTTGTGCAGTGAAATACAGACAGTTCCTGCAGTGACAGCCGACTCCAGAGAATAATGGTGTAGTCATCCCCTCCAATCATCTGAGAGAATAAAAATCTCCAGTGCTCTGATTGGACGTTGGGGAAGAATGAGTCATGATTGGGCATTAGGGACTGATCTGTGTATTATGTTTTAGGGGTAAGTGTCATGGTATTTATGCCTGAACCCAATCAGGGCTCATTTTACGATTTTCACATCGAGCTTTCATTGTGTTGTTGTTGTTATTATTATAAGGGGACCGAGCAGCGTAGCTTTGTGTTGTTGTTGTTATTATTATAAGGGCATTGAGCAGCGTAGCTTTGTGTTGTTGTTGTTATTATTATAAGGGCATTGAGCAGCATAGCTGCTCGTACCCTATTGTTTTTGTTTGGATTCTTTTTTTTTTTTTTTCCTTCCCTTTCACCTAAAATTCCTGTGAGCTGGTTTGGCCAAGAATCACCAAACTTGGCATGCTTGTTTGGATTGCCAAACTTGGATCCTCTATATTATGACGTAGATCAAAACGATTTGACAGAAAGTTATCAAACTTGGTAGATCTGTTAAGAGTATCATCAGGACTTGGCCTCTACAGTTTTAACCCAATCGAGGTGGCACTATAGAGTTCCAAATAAACACTTAAAATGCTACTCCTACAAAATTTGACCAATTTACATAAAACCTGGTACACACACTCCTTAGACCATGGTTCATAAAATTTATATACAGAATTTTGATATTTTAAAAGATGGCCAAATGACGAGCTAATTCATTTCCAGTGGGCGTGGCTTATCACAAAAATGCTAATAATTCCAAAACCATTTCACAGAAAGTTATACAACTAGGTAGGTCTGTTAAGAGTAATACCAGGACTTGACCTCTGCAGTTTCAACCCAATCGAGCCATGTGGTGGCGCTATAGAGTTCCAAATATAAAAAAATATTTGGAACCAATTTGCACCAAATCTGTTCAAGGGACTCAACCCACATCCCTTCATACATGCTTTACTTTTCTATGGCCAATGTCAAAAAATGGCCGATTGAGAAGCCAATTAATTTTGCATTCGGAGTGGCTGATCACAAAAATGCTAGTAATTCTGAAATCGTTTGATATCAAGTTCTGAAACTTGGTGGGTTGATTGAGAGTTAGATCAAGACTTGAGCCCTGCAGTTTTAACCCAACCAATCCGCGTGGTGGCGCTATAGAAATACAAATGTTGGGATGGCAGGTATGCCATCCGTCAAGTACACTATCTATGCTTAACAGGCCGTCTACCTACCATACCAACGGTGAAAGTTCCTGTAGCTTAGTGGTTAAGGCAATAGACTGTTGTGTAGTAGGTTGGTGGATCGATCCCCACCTGTTCCCAACATTTTTTTTGA
Source organism: Synaphobranchus kaupii (assembly GCA_029718625.1). Lineage (NCBI taxonomy): Eukaryota > Metazoa > Chordata > Actinopteri > Anguilliformes > Synaphobranchidae > Synaphobranchus > Synaphobranchus kaupii. The sequence continues at coordinate 48,541,502 of CM056376.1, forward strand.
GGCACACAATGTGCACGTCATACAAAGAATGTTCTTTTAACATAAAACAAGTTATTTTTATTGCAAAGGCTAAGAAATTTCACAATATTACCTGTTAACTGTTTGAATTATTAAGTCAGTATGCAACACAAAAAGTCTTATTTGGCCTCCACATTTCCATTAACCTGCATTCGCCTAGCGGATACAATCTTGGCTTTCCATGTGTGTGGTCAGTGGTTCGATTCTAGCTGGGTATCAATGTGTAAGCTAATGTTTGGCAAAACTATTGTCCAAATGCTATGCTTCTTTTAATGTTGTTTTCACGTTAAGAAACACCTTTTTATTGCAAAGGTTAAGAAATTTAACAATATTAACTGTTAACTGTTTGAATTATAAAGTCAGTAAGCCAACACAATCTGATACCGCAACACAAAAGTCTTATTTGGCCTCCACATTCCTGTTATCTAGCTTTGGCCTAGTGGTTACAATCTTGGCTTTCCGTGTGTGAGGTCAGTGGTTCGATTCCTGCATGGTTACAATGGCTAACATAATGTTTGGCAAAACTATTGTGCAAATGCTATGCTTCTTTCAATGTTGTTTTCACATTAAGAAACACCTTTTTATTGCAAAAGTTAAGCAATTTAACAGTATTAACTGTTTACTGTTTCACTTGTACTTCAAAGACTTAATACGCAAGCCCTTACTGGATCGGGTTAAGATACCATCAGCAATGGCAAAAGCCCTGATTAGAAATAAATATTTGTATTTTGGGTAAACCCTGTCTAGAGTTGTCTACCATTTTGCGGTTTCTGCGTTTGACAAATGTCGCTAATGCCGCACAGTCCCCGGACATCGCTGCTTGCAGCTATATATATATATTTTTTTTTTATCCCCTTTCACCTAAAATTCCCGTGAGCTGGTTTGTCCTAGAATCACCAGACATGGCAAGCTTGTTGGGATTCCCAAACTCTTGAATCCTCTATATTATGACGCAGATTGAACACCTGGTGGCGCTGTAGTACACGTGACAAAATTTTGACATTGACACGCCCACTGCCGACGCCCCGTTTCACCTAGAGTCACAAAATTTGGTAGACATGTCCATTTGCTCATTCTGAACAAATTTGCCTCAAGGACCCATAAAGTCCGCCATATTGGATTTTTTGCTAATTAGCATTTTTTGTAAAACGCTTAAAATGCTACTCCTCCTACAAAATTTGACCAATTGAGATGTAACTTGGTATACACACTCGTTAGACCATGTCTCATAAAAGTTATATTCAGAATTTTGATATTTTCAAAGATGGCCGAATGATGAGCCAATGAAATTTCACTGGGCGTGGCTTATCACAGAAATGCTACTAATTCCAAAACGATTTAACAGAAAGCTATGAAACTTGGTAGGTCTGTTAAAGTGATACTGCAGTCAAAAACCGACTTTTCCCATTGAAAACCTATGTTTTGAGTTAGATTATGAACATACACAACTGTTTATGTCCGAAAATTTAATGTTTAGTCAAAATGGTTTTATCTGAGTTTTAGTGTAGACTTACCAATATGCTGGCTTCCGGGGATTCGTGACGTCACGAAATCCTTAACATAAAAATGGGTGGACTTGAGGTGGTCCTAGGGGTGGGTCTTGGCTGGGCACGTGGTATAAAAGCAGAGAACGACGATTTTTTTTTCTTCCTTCTGAGACTGGGAGACCCTTGTTCTGCAAATTAGCTAGTTCAAGTTCAAATGCGAATTGCTTTGTATTATTGCTAACGTTAATATTACGACTTATATCGAGCTACAGTTATTCATATATGACGTCTTACTACTTGGTATATTTAGCTAACTTGCCTGCATTATGCCAAGGAGTCAGAGATGTATCGTTCCTCGGTGCAACGCCACCAGCTCTGCTAGCTTTCATAATCTGCCGAGAGACCCAGCGCTACTTAGCCAGTGGCTTCAAGCTATCGGTGTAGAGCACGCGGACTTGCCGAAGAAAGCCCTAGTGACAGTGTGCAACGCGCACTTCACACCGGACTGCTACCACAATTTAACTGGCTTTGAGATGGGCTTCTATAAAACTGTCGCTGAAGCCAGGTGCCGGTGATGGATGTAATTTTGTAATCATTACATCAGCTAAGTAAAACAGCTAAGTACAATATACCTATTACATTGTATTTGTGACATTGTGTAATTGCACATGTATTGGCCACTATTATACAGTTGGGCCAAGCATGCCCGACTACGGCACCGCAGTATTAGACAAATCAAGAATAGCTTCATAACTACGCTGACATAACGTTACCTCAGTAACCTCACGGCAACATAGGTTTTCTGGAGGGGACAGGTTAGAGCAGTGGCCACAAGCACACCTGTTGGGACATTAGTTTGTTTCTGTTTACATGCAAGTTATCTGTACAAACTACAACAAAAATGCTTTTGCAAACGGTTGACATTACTGATAGGTAATACCTAATGTGAGGTTGAAGGCAACCTATTGTGTGAGCTATCTTTTATGAATACGTAACGTTAGCTAATAAACGATAGCAATAATACATTTGATGTAGCCCTAGCATAACCAGTTGGTCAGTAACTCGGACGGAATGTATCGATAAGTTAGGTAATGCAAGGCAGTCTATTGTGTGTGAGTTTAGCCCCGTTTGGTCCAGAGAGAACTGGTAACTTAGCTAGCTAGTTATATTAGCTATATCATTTATGAATAATGTTAGCTAATAAATGATAATTCTCTCCGGACCAAGTGAAGTTATGAGGGCGCTACAACCAGCCATGTTCAATATACTAACGTTACTGTGTGACTGGGTTTTGCTGTGTATTTGAATGTATTCAATAGTAACGTTACTTTAGGCAGACAAACAAGCTAACTTAGCTAGGTAACGTTAGCTTTACCATTCGGTTACATCCCGGGTCCTCTCCTCGCGAAGACGTTGCTCAACTAATACAGCCATTTTATTTAGTTGTGAGGAGAGAGCTGGAAGGGGGCTGAGTCAGTTCACCAAGACACACCCTTTCACTCCTTGACCGTATGAATATTCGTAATATGACTACGTGGCATCATCGTCATATGACCACACCTACTCACGAGTTTCAGTTCAAATTGAAGCGGAAAAAAGGGCCTTAGAAAAGCCTCTGCAGTATCTCTTTAAGAATGCCATTAGGACTAGACATGTACAGTTGTATCCCAATCTATCCATGTGGTGGCGCTATAGAGTTCCAAATATAAAGAAATATAAAAAAATTCACTAAAAATCACAGTTCCTTTGCAGAGATGTATAACTTGCTACAGTGACAAAGAGCCGGATTGGGATCATAGAACTTTACTAATTTGGTGGGTGCCATCTTGAATTTGCCGACATTTTGGCTTAAATGTACTCATTTATTACTTCTTTGAGGTTTTCCTTAACCGCTTGGCTGATTAGCATGAAACTTGGCAAGTAGTTAGAAGTTGTCATCATACAAGCTCACACCGAATGTCGTGGCGATAGGCCAGTTGGTGGCGCTGTAGTGCACGTGTAAATATTGTGACATTGACACGCCCACTGCCGACGCCCCGTTTGACCTAAAGTCACAAAATGTGGTGTACAGGTCCCTCTGCTCATGTTGAACAAATTTACCTCAAGGATCCATGAAGTCAGCCATATTGGATTTTCCGCTAATTAGTATTTTTTGTAAAACACTAAAAATGCTACTCCTCCTACAAAATTTGGCCAATTTACATGAAACGTGGGATAAGAACTCCTTAGACCATGCTTCATAAAAATTATATTCAGAATTGTGATATTTTAAAAGATGGCCGAATGACGAGCCAATGAATTTTCAATGGGCGTGACTTATCACAAAAATGCTGATAATTCCAAAATCATTTGACAGAAAGTTATGAAACCTGGTAGATCTATTAAGAGTAACATGTGGAATTGACCTCTACAGTTTCAACCCAATCGAGCCACGTGGTGGCGCTATATAGATCCAAATATAAGAAAATATAAAAAAATTCACTAAAAATCATTGACACGCCCACTGCATACGCCCCGTTTTATCTAGAGTCACAAAATGTGGGATAGAGGTCCGTCTGCTCATACTGAACAAACTTGCCTCAAGGAACCATCAAGTTAGCCCCATTGGATTTTCCGCTAATTAGCATTACTTGTAAAACACTTAAAATACTACTCCTCCTATACAATTTGACCAATTTACATGAAACCTGGTAAACACACTCCATACACCATGCAGCATAAAACTTATATACAGAATTTTGATATTTTAAAAGATGGCCGAATGACGAGCCAATAAATATCCAGTGGGCGTGGCTTATCACAAAAATGCTAATAATTCCAAAACCATTTCACAGAAAGTTATGAAACTTGGAAAGTCTTTTAAGAGTAACATCTGGACCTGACCTCTCCAGTTTCAACCCAATCGAGCCATGTGGTGGCGCTATAGAGATCCAAATATAAGAAAATATTTTAAAATTCACTAAAAATCATTGACACGCCCACTGCCGACGCCCCGTTTGATCTACAGTCACATAAGTTCGTGGATACATCCCGCTACTCCTGCCCAACAAAATAGACTGTTGTGTAGTAGGTTGGTGGTTCGATCCCCACCTGTTCCCGAGTTTTTTTTGAGGCACATAATGTGCACGTCATTGTAAGAATGTTCTTTTTATTGCAAAGGCTAGGAAATTTCACAATATTACCAGTTATCTGTTTGAATTATGAAGTCAGTAAGCCAAAACAATCTGATACCGCAACACACAAGTCTTATTTGGCCTCCTCATATCTGTTAACCTGCTTAGGCCTAGTGGATACAGTATTGGCTTTCCATGTGTATGTGGTCAATTCCGGCTTGGTACCAATGGCTTGGTTAATGTTTGGCAAAACTATTGTGCAAATGCTATGCTTCTTTTAATGTTGTTTTCATATTAAGAAACACCTTTTTATTGCAAAAGTTAAGAAATGTAACAGTATTAACTGTTCACTGTTTCACTTGTACTTAAAAGACTTAATACGCAAGCCCTTACCGGATCGGGTAAAGATACCATCAGCAATGGCAAAAGCCCTGATTAGAAACAAATATTTGTATTTTGGGTCAACCCTGTCTAGAGTTGTCTACCATTTTGCGGTTTCTGCGTTTCACAAATGCCGCTAATGCCGCACGGTCCCCGGAAATCGCTGCTCGCAGCTATATTTATTATTATTATTATTATTATTATTATTATTATTATTAATAAACATTGATAAAATTGCCATGCTGGATCGGGCATATTCTACTGATTTAATAGTAAGAAAAGACGTGCTCTACACACAAACAACTTATCAATATGCTTACGGGTGCTTTTTTATTTTCTTTATTGCATATTCTAATGATGCCTGTAAAAGAATTCCCTATGTGGAGGTCAGGGGTCAGAGGTCAGGCTGTGTGTTTAAATCATTAATGCATAACTGATGAATAATGCAGTAGGGATCAGCCCACTGAACAACTATGTGGTCATCTAAGACTGCAGAATGGCACACACACACACACACACACAAACAAACACATGCACACAGACATACACACACACAAACGCACACAAAATTGAAAAAATGTTTAAAAAAAATTGAGAAGCTGTAGGAGGCCGTGGTGTACAATGTACAGACTGCTTCGTTCTCCTGATACATCTGAAATTATGATTCATATAATAATTATCCTGCTCAGATAGCGTGAAACACCAGTGGATGGAGTCTGTTTTTAATATTTAGGAAATGTGATGATTTGTATTGTGTGAGGGATTGTGTTCATCTCCGGTTGCATATTATGGGATGCACAGAGAGAGGTGCCTTAACCTTGTTTACCCCAAGATAAAAAAGAAGATTGCGTTGCATTATCTCTGAAACACGCTATTATAGCTGCTTAATAAACACACAAACACACGCATAAATAAATATGCAATTTGTATTGAGTTATCAAAGCATTTTTGAGTCTTCTATTTTAAATATATTTCTAAATATACATGATAACACAGCTCTGTTATTGTGGTGCAGTTTTGGGGTCAGAGGTGTGCTCACACATGTCACATGTGTCTTTAGTGTGTGCAAATAGCAGAAGGGCGCTGATGCGTGGTATCAACCCGCAGACAGACGAGTTCGCTCAGCTGAGCCTGGGCAAGTGTGGAGGGGTGACCTCTAGTGTGAAACGCATTTAACTGCGCCATCCGAGGGCTCAGTGAAACTGTCCCAAACATGCTGTGAAACGCATTTAACTGCACTGTCCAGTACGAGGGCTCAATGAAGCTTCCCCAAACATGCTGTTAAACGCATTTAACTGCGCTGTCCGAAGCCTCAGTGAAAACTTCCCCAAACACGCTGTTAAACGCATTTAACTACACTGTCTGAGGGCTCAGTGAAACTTCCCCAAACACGCTGTTAAACGCATTTAACTACACTGTCTGAGGGCTCAGTGAAACTTCCCCAAACACGCTGTGAAACGCATTTAACTGCACTGTCTGAGGTCTCAGTGAAACTTTCCCAAACATGCTGTGAAACGCATTTAACTGCACTGTCTGAGGTCTCAGTGAAACTGTCCCAAACATGCTGTGAAACGCATTTAACTGCACTGTCCAGTACGAGGGCTCAATGAAGCTTCCCCAAACATGCTGTTAAACGCATTTAACTGCGCTGTCCGAAGCCTCAGTGAAAACTTCCCCAAACACGCTGTGAAACGCATTTAACTGCACTGTCCAGTACAATGGCTCAGTGAAGCTTCCCCAAACACGCTGCTCACTGGATAACCCTGATCAGATCACTGCGAGTCTGCACAACACACAATCTGCCGAATTCAGTCACTTTGAAGGGACAGCAAATTGAATTTGCGCATAAAGAAAATGGTTAACATTCCGCCAGTCCTGTCTCAATAGAGAATTAATTGCATTTAAGCCCATGAATTGAATTATTCAATAGACCAACATGACCACAGAATTAAATAAATATGTAATTTGTAGGCTTACATGTGTGATTTGGTGTGTATGTGTGCGTGTGTGTCCATGTGTGTGTTTGTGTATGCATGTCTGTGCAGGCTTGCAAGCACTTGTAATTGTCAGTGCGTCATCTGTGGCACCTTTGTCACGGTAAACGTTCGCCCTGGCGGCAGCGAGCATCAGGCTTTATCTCTGTCGGCTGATTGGCTCTCTGGAGCCACCCCCCCCCCCAGGCGCGCCAGACAGCAGTGCGCTTTTCTCAAATGAGATTTTACATATAAAGGGAAATGTGGAATGGATTCATCTGCAGAGGTAAACAGCAGTTCTGGATGTGGGTTAAAATGTAATATAAGGAGAAACACCGGGGGATCACTGAAGGATTCGCACTGGGAAAAACACACAGCCAATGTCGCTCTGAAAAACAAAAGAAAGGAATGACATGTACACGATAGCATTGTGCACCTGCCTGCTGCGCGACTCCATGTCATCGGCCAGAGTGGCCAATGTCTTCGTTTTAAAAAAAATAAAATAAAATAAATAAATTCTTTTTGTAGCCCTGCTTGCTTAGACAGACAGTAGTTATTGAAATTCTGCAGCTGTGCGCGGGCCGGCTCAATATTGATGCTGCCTGTTTCGCACCTCATTAAAATGCTGCGGGCGTGTTGTGTTCCTCCGATATCCTCTCAAATTAAACTTTCATGGCCTCTCTAGTTTTTCACATTTTTCGCTTAACAAGCCTGGAGAAATTCATTTGGCAGCGGCGGCATGTGGAGAAATCCACTGATAAGCCCGTGAAAGCAGCAGGTAAATGAATAGGCGGCGAGACGCACCCGGGGATCACGCCCCCTTGCCTCGCCCAATCCCCGAGAGGGCCCGCTGATTTGTGTTAAGATGGGGGCAGCTCTCCTGCCTTCAGGAGTCAGCGCTTCGTAACAGCTGCCAATACCCTTTTTATACCTGGGAGAGCAGCTGCTTTCTTTATTATTGCCGGGGAATCAATACTGCCTTTGGCCTCACAAAACGCTATACAAGCATTATCGGCATTTCATTTGGCAGCAAAGGGTATCGGCATCAATCTCTCTCTCTTGCACTCTCTCTCTCTTTCGCTTACTCTCCCTCACTCACACACTCTCTCTCTTGCTCTCTCTCTCACTCTCTTTTGAAAGCGATTGCCCCCCGTTTGAGTCCCCGCCCTCCATCACCCAACGTGAAACTAAACACAAGCTTAATCTTAAACATGAGTTAATAATAATACACCAGCCTTGCAGTGGCTTAGAGTTTGGGGGAAACGGTTGCGGGTTTGGGGGAAACGGTTGCAGGTCTGAGGGAAACGGTCGCAAGTCTGGGGGAAACGGCTGCAGGTTTGGGTGAAACGGTTGCGGGTTTGGGGGAAATGGTTGCAGGTTTGGGGTTTGGGGGAAAGGGTTGCAGGTTTGGGTGAAACGGTTGCGGTTTTGGGGGAAATGGTTGCAGGTTTGGGGGAAACGGTTATGGGTTTGGGGGAAATGGTTATGGGTTTTGGGGGAAATGGTTGCAGGTTTGGGGTTTGGGGGAAAGGGTTGCAGGTTTGGGTGAAACGGTTATGGGTTTGGGGGAAACTGTTGCAGTTTGGGGTAAACGGCAGCAGGTTTGGGGGAAATGGCTGAAGGTTTAAACTAGCAAATTGGTTATCTCAGTCTCTTAAGTCTCTCAAGCTTACATCCATTCTCTTTGGCCCTAAAAAAGATTTATTCCTGCATGATAACACACTCTGTGTGAAGATATAAAGCATCTGAGACACTTATGAGGAAGTTGTCACATGCTCAAATAACACAAAAATCGTATTAGAGAAATATGTGTTCAATTCATATTAAACAGAAATGTTTATAATAATTATGAATGATTCCAAACACCATGCTCATGAATTTTTCAAGCAAGTTAAATATTTCTCCAAGTTCCTTGCCTGTTGGGTGCACGTCTGTAATTAGATTAATAAACAGAAATATTCAGCAAGTGCAAGAGAATCCCTTAGTTTTCAGCCTACGTGATAAAAAGTTTCAGAACTTTCCATAAGAAATTCAGAACTTTCTTCATCATTTTAAAGTATGTAAAAAACATCTCACTACAGTTAGACTGTGGAACACCAAATCACTGTACAGCCTCTTTTCAGTGTCCATTATCTACCAAATCTACCAAATTTGAAATTGAGCTCTGGTAATATCACAGTAAAATAGTATTAATAGGAATTAACAGGAACAGAGCCTATGGCCACTCTGAGGGAATGATGTCACAGTCTTGACAAACCAATTTCTGAAGTTGTTTAGAGTGATTGACAAGGGAGCTGTCTCAATGTGAAGGTTCAGGTGCTCTAAGCCAACAAGAGCCTCTCTCGAGTGCTGAAACCATCCCCATCATAGCCCCTCCCAACTCTGCTCAGACCACACCCTCTCCAACATAACACCTCCCAGGTTTGCTCAGACCACACCCTCTTCACCATAGCCCCTCCCATATCCACTAAGGCCATACCCCCTTCACCATGACTTTAGCTCACCGCCTACTTTACTGTCACTTAGCAGACACTCTCATCCAGAGAGACTCGCAACATAGCAAACGCAAGTGCAAAGATCAGGGATCGAAGTGCAGTAATTCCCTAGAGGGGGGAAGTGTAGTCTGAAGAGAGACAGCAAGTGCAAGGAGTACAGACTCAATTGACAACTTGTCAGCCACCCTACTGAACACAAACAAGAACAAAACTACCCTAATGAGCATTAAGCTACGCTAAACAAATAACAAAAAAAGGCCACTGCGGTTGTACCCTTGAGCAAAGCTATCTGACCTGAATTGCTTCAGTGAATATCCAGCTGTATAAATGGACTGTATGTAAACATACAATCTGTGTAATTAGCTCTGGATAAGAGCAGCTGCTTAAAGCTGAAATGTAATGTAATGTAACCACAGGCTGTGAAAACAAACAAAAATAAGTTACGTCTAATCAAGTGTGAAGGCTGGTAAAGAGAGGGGAGAGGTGGAGGAGTCAAGGTGCAGTCCGAGAGGGTTGGAAGATGGCCGACATTCTCTGCTGTTCTGAGTGCATAATTCTATAGACCCTGTGGACACTCAGCTCTGCACATTTAAAATTGAAAAGATAAAGTGGAACACGAAAACACACACACACACACACACACACACACACACACACTTAGGCATTAACTGAGGAAATTTCTCTATCAAATTTCTCACAATTTCATCGAATTGCAGAAAGCTGGAAAATAAATTAATTGAAATACATTTTAAACTGTGTTCTGACAACACAGGAGAAGGTGCCATCTATACTCTTTTTCACTCTCCTTCTCTTAGATATAAAAACATGAAGGGATGCAGGGTCAGCACTAGGGGGCACTGGCATGCAGAACAAGCTTACCAGTGTGTGGAACTGAGGAGCAATTGCCACAAAAGCCACAGGGAGCAATCGCTGTAAAAAGAGAGCGAGAGAGAGAGATGTGAGATGTGATATGAACAAATAGTCAGTCCTCACATGAATTTAGATACAGTAGATGACTGTGATGTTTATTTCTGGAAAGCATTTTATAGTATCCTTGATGTAAGCATGTGTTCCAAATGCAGTTTAATGTTGTAGTAATAATAATGAGAATAGCAGTAGCAGGCAGAGGCTCTAGGCCCATCCTAAGTGGGCGTATTGATAATAAAGACTCCCTGTTTCAGTGTCTGTGGGCTCTGTTTTAAATCAAGAGTTCATTGTGAGTGATGGCGGCTGACAGCTGCAGATCCAATCAGGATCGAGTCAGTTTCATTGTCACAGGGGAGCTCTGGGGCTTCCAACAATAGAGCAGAAAGCAAAACTAAACGATTATCGGCCCTCAAGAATTTGTCTTGTTTACCAAACCAACACAGCCCAGAGGAAACACACAAACAATAAGAACAAACAAACAGGCCAGTGTAGCATTAGCGTAGCACAACCATCAGAATGCTTACACAACCCAGGGCAGTATAGCATAGCACAACCATCAGAATGCTTACACAACCCAGCGCAGCGTAGCATAGCACAGCCACCAGAATGCTTACATAACCCAGTACAGCGTAGCATAGCATAGAACGACCATCAGAATGATTACACAACCCAGGACAGTATAGCATAGCACAACCATCAGAATGCTTACACAACCCAGCGCAGCGTAGCATAGCATTGTACGACCATCAAAATGCTTACACAATCCAGCGCAGCTTAGCATAATGTAGCACAACCATCAATATGCAAGATTGTTGATCACAGTGATGTGTTTAACACTGATCAGATGCCCAGTCTGGCTCTGATAAAGAATCATAAATTGCTGTAATTGGGCTGAGTGAAAATGCAGAGAGAAAGCCCAGTTGTCCGCTAACCAATCAGCTCAAACTTTACTGAAGTGCGCTGCCAGGCAACCAATCAGCTCAAAGTTTCCTGAAGTGCGCTGCCAGACAGCCAATCAGCTCAGGGTTTACTGAAATGTGATGAGGTGTTCCCATGAAATTTCGCCACCTGAGGGACATACGTATCTCAGCCAGTGTGGAGGAGGGGGTGAGGATTGTGAAATTAATTACTGCGATGGAGCAGTTATAATTACAAAATAAATAAATAAACAAACAAATAAATAAATAACAGAATGAAAGAGAAAAAAAATAATTGTGCACATTTGCATACAGCCCTGTGAGGAGGCACGACCATCTCAGAGTAAAACAAACGAAAGCAAGTAAAACGGTTTTCGCTTTTTATCTGGATGTCTTGGCCAACATAACAACAACAACTACAACAACAAAATGCATGTGATTTATCAGCTGAAAAAAAGATAATTGTTGTACCCTCTTAATCTTTTTGTGTGCTTTTTCCCCCTCTTGAGCGCGGTGATTACGGCTCGTTAAAATCTGAATAAAACATGGTTATCCTGGATCATTAGGGCTGCTCTGCCTCTCCCGCTCCCTAATTTGTACTCAGACACAGTAAATGAATGGCCTTTGAGAAATGTTATTCTGATTCCAATTAGCTCTCAAACCTTGGAGATCCGCCAAGTCACAAAACAAAACGGCGGCTAATGTCACAGCCTCCTCTCTCCCTGTCGGCTGAAGTGCAATTAGGAATTCCTTTTAAATTCCACATCATAAATCGCTCCCTTATTAGCAATTTTAGGCGCAGTAATCCAACCGCTGTTTATTTGCAGCCACTAATGATTTAGTGCTGTCAAAAGGCCAGCCTCTCTTAGTCTCTGGCAGTCAGAGCTGCCTTTAGGCTGTGCTGCCAATTAATACATGCAAACAGCACTCATGAAGCAGCCTTATACTCCCTGACCAGACGGCTGCGGTTCTTACTTGTTGTTGTTGCCGTGCCGACAGTGCAGAGGCTGCTGTGCTGAATAATGTGTGCACCTGTGTGTGTGCATATGCATGAGTGTGTGGGTATGTGTGCCTGTGGGTGTGTGTGTGTGTGTGTGTGTGCATATGCATGAGTACGTGTGTTTCTGTGTGTGTGCGTGCATATGCATGAGTGTTTGGGTTTGCGTGTATGTGTGTGCATGTACATATGTGTGTGTGTGTGTGTGTGTGTGTGTGCGATTGTTTGGGTCTGTGCATGTGTGTGCTTGTTTGTGTGTTTAATGGGCGTATATGGGGACACAGGAGTCTCTGAGATGCTGATCTGAGATCAGTAAAGGGCACGTTACTGTAAGAGCGGTGGGTTCCCAGCATAAGGAGGGCTTGATCCGGAGCAGCGTGTGTTCTGGACTCTTCTAATCTCCTCTAATCTCTGTTCATCTCAATCAAAAGCAGCTGGTGTTTGATGCACGATCTGTGCCAAGGTTAAACGCATCGGGATTAAACATTCTTTTCACCCTGCACAATTGAGATTAATGCGCAAATCCGAATGTTCAACAAACACAATCCACAATTTCAGAATCCGCCTACCTCCGGTTCCCCATTTATAATCTCGCAGCATGTGAAGGTTGCCTCTGCGGTGATGGCCGGGTTAGTAGTAGGGTAGTGGGAGACCTCCTCTAAACCAGTGCAAGCCCCCTCGTGCATAATACTTTCAGGAGGTATGATGTTTGATATTATAACTGCGCTATTAGGCGGTGATCAGCCACGCTCAGTAAAATCTTTTTACTTTGTCCCCCATTTTTGGTTCAGCAACTAAAAAAAAAAAAAAAAAGTGACCAGGCAGAAGAGAAGCGGTGCAAATTGAAATGAAAGGAGGAACAGCACACAGCAGCTCCCTCTTTCTCAACAGGGCGCGCCCGGGCTGATTACCAGTCACCCTCAGTTGTGCTGCGGCAGGCGGGGCTGATGCTGATGCTGTCCATGGTCCTGAAAGAGAGCAGGACGCTCTGACAGCAGCAAAAGCTTCTCTCTCTCTCTCTCTCTCTCTCTCTCTCTCACTTTTTCTCTCTCTCTCTCTCACACACACACACACACACACACACGCACACACCACTCAGTGAATGTGCTAGAAACAGAAGCCGGTGGGTGGGTGGGGCCAGTGTAACATATGCGCATATTACGGAGCCGGGGTGTTGATAGAGATTGGAGGCAGGTCTCTGACAGTTTGTTATCAGGGCATGTTTGGATGATGCTGGCAAGCCAGGCAGGGAACATTAAAGTCCTGCGACTTCACAGACAGAATCAATCAGCCATGTGCCGCGGCTTCCGAAAACTAATTTCCACCTTCAAAGGGCCTGGTTATCACTGGCACAGACACGCCTCTCTGTCACCCGCGCTGACCACGTTCTCCAGCAGAGGCAGCATTTCAAACAGCCCACACGGGACGGCATTTAGATCAAACAGCGACGGGGGTCTTACATCACCCAACGCTCACAAACACTAACGGATGTTGTATGTAGGTGGGCTAGCCAGTTATGCAACACATATGCAAATTCATACGTTCATACGGAGTGAAAGGTGACCGATGTGTCAACTGCGTTTGTGATTGTTTATCAGACAGAAAGGTATAAATGAGTGAGTTTGGGTTAGGGTTAGGGTCAGAGGTGACACAGAACAGACGTAGTCGGGACACTGGATGGAGGTTAAAGGCTTCATATTAACACCATGCTGGCACTTCAAGAGGACAGAGCAATTCTAGGTTTAAAAAAAGGAAAAATTCATTTTATGTATTAAACCTGTATAAAAGATTTCCATGCTGAGGTCTCCGTTTGACTGTGCATTCTTTTATCACACTATAGACACAATTATCTGGAACTGGAACAAAATACTGTATATTTATACTTCTTGGCCACCGTATCAATCAATGAAGTATATTTTTGTCACATAATGGATTTATAGATTAATAAATCAATGCCTTTTTAGTTGGCTTTGCCTTTCATACTGATTTGCTAGTGATAGAGAGAGAGAGAGAGAGAGAGCGAGAGAGAGAGAGAGAGAGAGAGAGAGAGAGAGAGGAGGGGCAGGTAAGCACAGAACCCAGTTTGTGTGTGCCTATCAGTGATGTTCACAATGAAAGAGAGCTATTACATTAATTGTTGCAACAGTTGACATAATTTGATAGCAGAGTCATATAGTTTTGATCAATAATCTATAAAATATGTGTCATAGTGGCCACTGAGGGTCCAGTGTGTTCTGTTACGCTGTATTTCATCCTGGGCAGTGTTAACGTCCCAGGAAACATTTTTATGTGTCGCTAAGCAACTGCAACCGTGTTTGGACCTGCTGTATTCTCACCCTAAACCCACCCCGACACCACTCAGAAAAGAGCACAAGCTTCCAGGGCAAAGACATTGTTTTCCGCTGCACGACAACCCATTCAGGCCCAGGTACCATGCCTTCCTCCTACAGAGAACCACTCCCTCCCCCTCAGCGACAGTCCCAGAACGCTGCGGATTGACAGCCCGGAACGGCGGGAAAACATCATCGCCGAGGTACAGCGCTCCATTCAGGAAGTAAATTCACGTTTCCGACATGACAGATCTGTGTGAGAGAATGTAACGAGCACACACACACATGTTCAAGCACACACGTGCACACGTACACACGCATGACACACATGTATTTGCACATGCGCGCGCACACACACACACACACACACACAAAACAGTCACACAGGCATGTGAGTATGCATACTCGCGCACACACACGCGCACACACACACACACACAGATGATTGGAACGGTCCTACTGTGAAATTTCTTTAACAGATGCAGGTTGGGTACAGGGTTGTAAATTTGCTCTGTGGTGTGAGTTTTTACGGTAAGCCCTGGGGGACAGCATCGCATTGGCTAGTTAAAGAGATTTATACTCTTAATAAACCCTTCCAGAGGGACAGCATCAGTATGGATCATTCTTAAAAGTACTGGATAATTCTCATTAAAAAATAATTCATTCTGAAGTGTGTGTATCTATATTCAGTGCAGTCGGGGTAAGCCTGTCTTGATTTTATATAAATGCATGAATATTTGGTGAAAACTGCACCCTTTTTATGACTTAATACTAGTCTATTAAACAGCAGAACATATCTTATTTTATAAGAAATAAATAAGTGTGCTTCTTTTATATACAGTTTGAAGTCGGACGTTTACATACACTTTGAAGTCATTAAAACTCATTTTTTAACCACTCCACAGATTTCATGTTAGCAAACTATAGTGTTGGCAAGTCAGTTAGGACATCCACTTTATGCATGACACAAGTCATTTTTCCAACAACTGTTTACAGTCAGATTATTTCACTTTTAATTCACTATATCACAATTCCAGTGGGTCAGAGGTTTACATACACTAAGTCTACTGTGCCTTTAACAGCTTGGAAAATTCCAGAAATTGCTTTAGAAACTTCTGATAGGCTAATTGACATTATTTGAGTCAATTGGAGGTGTACCTGTGGATGTATTTTAAGGCCTACCTTCAAACTCAGTGCCTCTTTGCTTGACCCAAAGCATACTTCCAAAGTTGTGGCAAAATGGCTTAAGGACAACAAAGTCAAGGTATTGGAGTGGCCATCACAAAGTCCTGACCTCAATCCAATCGAAAATGTGTGGGCAGAACTGAAAAAGCATGTGCGAGCAAGGAGGCCTACAAACTTGACTCAGTTACACCAGTTCTGTCAGGAGGAATGGGCCAAATTTCCAGCAAGTTATTGTGAGAAGCTTGGAGAAGGCTACCCGAAACGTTTGACCCAAGTTAAACAATTTAAAGGCAATGCTACCAAATACTTACAGAGTGTATGTAAACTTCTGACCCACTGGGAATGTGATGTAAAGAAATAAAAGCTGAGAGAGAGAAAGAGAAAGAAGAGAGAGAGAGAGAGAGAGAGAGAGAGAGAGAGAGAGAGAGAGAGAGAGAGAGAGAGAAGAGAGAGAGAGAGAGAGAGAGAGAGAGAGAGAGAGAGATGAGAGAGAGAGAGAGAGAGAGGATAGATACGTGATGAACAAATAGTCCTCACAGGCATTTACATATGGTAGAATCCAGGCCTTAAACAAGCCTGGAATCGTTTCCTGAAGCAGAAGAGTGTAAAAGCTGAGTTATTAAGTGGTGTGAATATTTAAAAATGCAATATGCATTTACCAAGACTTCCCTCAACCAATTTCCGCCGGCACCCACATTTGAATTTATTTAAAAAAATGTATGATATCCAATTAAGCATAAATACAACTTTGTCTTTTCATTTGAAGACCATTAAAGATTCCGCCATGAGGCTGTCATTATCACGCACCTTTTTTTCAGCTAACCCATATGGAGAAAAGGCCATCAATTTTCACCATGAAGAACTGTTAATGCTAGCTCCATTTCCAGGTGCCACATTTCTCTGAAGAGGTATGAAATTATTAGTCGAGAAAATGTGAATTAAAAAAAAAAAAAAGGTGTGATGAAGATTTGCAATCAGTTTCTATCTGTAATGAAGAAATGGAAAATGGGTTATAATCCGCATTATAAAATGTGCATTTGGCTTTTTATACCTTTTCTGTAGAGAAATCTAAGTATTTACGCATTTAGAAACTTATTTGCTGCATAATCTGTGCTCCCAGCTTGAGGATGGGAGAGGGGGGATTGTTAACATCTGCTGACATTAATTCTAATTAACATACACATTTTAATTAGAATGAATTAGGGCCTGACACACAAAAATCTCTGCATTGTTTATGAAATGTACATAACACATTTTTTAAAATATATCCTAAATTTCCAATGATTTCAGCAGTGTTACAATCGTGTATCAGTGGTGTCATATAAGTGTAACAGTAGTCTATCATAGTCCAATAATAGCGTTTTATCGGTTTTCTATATTAGCAGTATCAGTGTATTGTTGCTATAGTTTAAAAATTGTTTTACAGAATTTTATTCGATAATTTAGTTGTATAGTAGGATCACAGTAAAGATGAAAAAAACTTAATTTTTAAGGTACTGTGGTGGCAATGTGGGTTTAGATGGTGGAGAAAAACAGCTGAACTCACACACATCAGTTAAATGCAACAGTCATTAAAAGCTGAGAATGTGCTGCTGTGCCATTTCCTTGTGAAACACTCTTAGCTGCAATGTAGGAAAGGGCAATGTAAATAAAGTTGATCAAAAGTTATTATCATTGATTATTATTAAATGGTGATGGTGATGATGATGATGAAGAAGATGGTGATTATTAATATTAATTATATAATTATAGGGTCTTTATTGGGAAGGAGGGCACGGTGCTCTCAGAGTCCCACCCCCCAGTACACCCACCCCCCCCCCCCCTCCCGTTTTGGAAAGAGGGGAAACGGTGTGCGGTTGGCGGGCCGGGAGACCCAGTTACAGGCTGATGGATGGGCCCCACGCCGTGGAGTGGGGGGGAGGCTGTACTCTGGTAATTAATTCCACGGTGATGTACGATGCTGGAGATGGCACCGATTGGCTGGCTCAGCAAAAAGCCGCCCAGAGACTGAAGGGGTGGGGGGGGGAGGGGGGGGCATCCATCCACACACTTTTATGGGGGAGCTGGGAGGCAGGATAAATCTCCCTAAACTCACTGGGGGAGCACCAATACCAGCATTTATTCTGCAGCGCACAGAAGGTAGGGTGGGTCAAATTTATATTTTATAAATATTAATTTCACTTGAGAGAATTGTGCTGGTTGCCATGGAAATGGTGGTTAATGAACAGGAGGGCAGGTTGTCTCTCTGGCAGGTGACTTTACCTGCCCTGTGTGACCTCATTGGCTCATTTGTCCCTCTTGTCTCTAAAACACACATTTACTGATGTTTATGCGCGTTTAACCTTGAGCACTTTGCACACGCAGCCCTGACCGAGGTTAATGACCTGCTACCCGCATTTTTAAATGTGGAATAAATGCATGCGCTACTGTGCGGCCTGATTATGGCTCTGGGAACAGGCCTTTATGAGCCATGAAAATAATGCTTCATATCCAGTGTAATGAATTGTGTTTTTATGAGGTGAAAAACTCATCTAGATCCTGCAGACCCGCAGCTAAGATCTATTAACACTGCAACACAGCCCTCCAGCCACGGTCCGCTTCAAACCAACCGTGTTGCTTAGAGAGAAGTGGAAGGACAATTTTTTTTTTTAAATGCACAACAAAATAATCAAATGTCATATGACCCTGCAGATGGCTGGTATGAAGACAGGCTGTGATACTACTCTCATCATTTTAGAGCATGCTTTAAATTCAGTCACACAGAATACTCCGGAAAAACCTAAAAAAAACACTCATTTATGGATTAAATTAATACTCATACACATACACATCCAGACACGCATGCACAGAGCATGCGTTGGGCTCTGTGTGTGTGTGTGTGTGTGTGTGGGTTGGGGTAATTGGCCCCACTTTATCACGTATCTAGGAAGAGAGGAAATATTGGGAAAGTGTGAGAGAGTGGTTACTGTGACGGAGAAATGGTAATGCACTGTGTCAGCCGGGGACTCTGGCTGACAAAGTCAGAGACTAACCATTTCAAGGGCGGAATGAAGCAGACAGTGCAGGACTGAAGAGCTGTGATGCTGCATCCATTGTCCAATCATCCATTATCCCTGCACTGAGAGAATGCAGGCCTCCTCCGGCCACTCGTCTCATAGACTTTAACTCCACCTGTCATATCTCCAATTGCGCATTATTTTCCCTTACAGACCAGTTTTCACCTAAACAGGAAAATTTATTAAATACTTTTCACTTAAGTACAGGAAAATCTTTGATTTAAATACAGGCTTACATTTTCACTTTTCTTCACTCTTTTTAATGTGAATGAAAAGTGAAATCGACACACCGGCCCCATAAGTACGGCGCAAATAGCTTTTCTGCTCACGCCATTATAACCGCACACAACACATAACAACACTTGAGTGGGTGTTTCCCCATTGGCTGGAGGATGATTGAGGAAAGCGCCCTGATTGGTCAGGAGAAGAAGGGGAGGGAGAGTGGGGATGGCGGAGAGATGGAATAACAAGCGATACTATCCTCATGTCGCTCATTCCAGAATCCCGCAGGCTGACAAACTCCTGAAAACTTTGCGCTCTGTGGAGGCAGCGCTGGGAGATTACATCAAAGAACACGGCGTACGATCACACAGATACCGCCATTGCATTTCACCATTTCCCTGAAAGCTTCAGTTTATCTCCCATTAATCATTTATCAGCCTTGTTATTTTGTAGCCCTGAGCAAACATGCCATCAGACTGAGGCTGCATCCGCAGAATCACATATCCATCTCCGTAATGAGATCAAAAGGGACCATCAGCTACTAGGTGATTATCTTTAGAGGAAGGCAGAGATGCAGTCATTAGTAAAGGGGGGGAGGGTTCCCCACACAGGCCCCTGGGGTACCCCCACACGGCCAAGGCAGCCCTCCCACTAATATAACGAGCTCCATCAAGCCCTGCATCTCAAAAACATAAAAGATGACCCAGCCGGCTGTGTTATTAACCCGTGCAGATAATTTTAATTAACATTCCTCCTGACGCATTGCCATCAAACACTATTTTCAGTTGTTTTCTTGTGCACGTACTATTTCACCCAGGCCAATATATATAATAATGAATCATAGTAAAAATGGTAGTTTATGAGGTGAATTTATGCAGAACTTTCTGAGTGACCCGAGCAGGTCCTTCTAGACCCTGCTCAATGCCTGAACATTTCAGATGGCTCAGACACAGTAGGAATACTGATCTGGGTTCAGTTCTGCCTTTTAGTTCATAGTGGATATGAACAGGGGAATACTATTCCGAGATCAGTAAACCTGCTCTAGGCTCTGATACCGGCTTGGATACCACCTCCCAGTCCTTTTAGCAGTGTTCAGGTTTATCTGTCTGAGGACAGCCGCCCATGACGACAGAGAGAAAGAGCAAAGGCAGGGTTGGCGGGATCCTCTCCCCTCTAATGGCTCATGGCGGCTTTAACGTTCAAGGTTGAAATAATAAACTCAGATAGCGGAGCCTCGGGGGGACTGGGCATAATGAGCATCAGGAAGTGGAATACACTATTCAGATAAATTACCTCCCACCGAGGGACAGGATTACAAGACAAGCGACGCGATTGGCTCTGAGGCAGAGCGAAGAGCCTGTTTCACCTGACAGGCAGCAAATTAAAAGTTAAACTAAACAGCGCGGCTGGTGCAGCTGCCGCTCATCTCTCTGGCGGCTCTGTGTCCTGGCAGATTAAATGAGCTGTTAATGTGACACTAGAGTAATGTCTCACTTCCACCTGCACAACATTCACACAACAAACAAATCAGCTTCCGCCCAATCGGAAAACAGTCACTTACAAACTCACCTGCAAACAAACAAACATTGATTTGAGGAGGAAACTGTGTTGTCACGGTTACTGTGACACAGCAACGCAGGGCTTCTACAGTAGAGCACAGGCAGGCATGACCAATCAGCTCTGAGAAAGAGAAACTGTGTCACTGAACAGCAAGAAGCACTGAGCACAGTGGAGAGGCAACTTTACTTGGCTTCACCTGTGTAATATGTCACCTGCCCATCATCTGGGCCATGTGCATGTGTGTGTGTGAGAGTGAGAGAAAGTGTGTGTGTCTGTGCGCGTGTGTGCATATGTGTGCATGTATGTGTGTGTGAGAGTGAGCGAGAGAGTGTGTGTGCTTGTGTGTATGTATGTGGTGTGTGTGTGTGTGCATGCAAGAGAGAGTGTATGTGTGTGTGAGAGAGGTGTGTGTGTGTGTGTGTGTGTGTGTGCATGTGCGAGAAAATGTGTGTGTGGATGTGTGTGTGTGTGTGTGTGTGTGTGTGAGAGAGTGTGCATGTATGTGTGTGTTTGTGTGTATATTTCCACTTTAGACCAGGAGGGTAGAAAGAAACATTTAACATTCAGAAATTCAGAACATTTTCTGTCATGTCCATGACTAAAGCCCTCATCAATGCTCCTTCCACTTTATTTCTAACAGCTAATCAAAAAAGAACTACCTGTTATACCCCTTATAATCTGTCACACCATCTGTGAGGGTGTGATATTTCTGAGAATTTTCAAGGAAGTTTGTACTCCGTGTGTTAATAGTGGTATAAATAACTAATAATTAATATACTAATAAAGCTACAGAAGTATTTTTTCTGCACACTTTAAAGAAAATGTCTCCAGAATCACTGGGTTGCATCTTACAGCTCAACACAGCCACAGAAAAAACACTGCAAAGTCATTGAATCCATTTTATATGACCACCCAATAGTAATAGTTGGTCTTTTAATAGCCTGGGAGCAAATAATATTTAAGGAATCGATAAGCGGAATCGATAATGGCATCAGTATCAATAAAATCTAACAATTCCCATCCCTGTTAGCCAGTCACTGATTTGACACATGCAATGAATATCTGACCATAACGCATTATAAAATAACATATTAATTAATTTAATTAACATATGAATTCATTTTATTTAATTTGTTAAAAGATGTTGATCTGTCCCAATATGTACTCTCCTACAGCAGGCGGCTGAAGAGTAGAATCACTGTTATTCTAAAATGGTAACGTACTGACGTACTGTAATGTACGTTATGTACGTCTGTAATGTACAGACGTACATAAACAAGGAGAGGTAAAGGCTGGCTGAATATCTGTAGATCTGGTTCATATTCACCTTTTAATCACACACACGCACACACACACCCAGCAAACTAAAACAAGTCGTCACCTGAAGCAGCAACGTACACTACAAACAACAAGACCAGAGTATCCTGGTGACAGTAAATGTATCTGAAGGCTGTCAGGCCGATTAGTCCTGTAAATTCACAGGCGTTTGCTCCATAGAGTGCACGTTCAATCACTGCTGATATCACAAAGGCCCGCCTGCCATGTCCGCTGGCGCTACAGTGCCACACATCTCACTGTTCAGCGGGAACAAAGATTCCACTGCTAATTAAAGGGACAGCACACCTTTTCAACAATGTTTTACTGCCAAAAATAATCACTTCAAGTGTATTATATCCAATGCATTAATTCACATATTATGTAGATTTGAAATTCTAGTATGAAAAGGTCTCAGAAGTTTGTTAATTTGCTTATGTATCCTGGTGCATTCACAGTTAAAGTCCACATGCAGTGCTGCATCTGTTTCTGAGCTGGAAAGAGGTCACATTTACCTCTGCAGTAAAATCTGTGGT